>JBAMJV010002884.1:50000-200284 GCA_037951105.1 Echinarachnius parma | reverse complement strand
ACTCGCATGCTTGTAGGTTGGCCCCCCTCCCCCATTGCAAAATTCCTGGCTACTAAACTAGCAGCCAGTTGCTTGACAAGCTATAATTTCAATGTCCCATATCAACTGAAGAATACCAACATATCTGATTGTGTTTATCATGTGTGTTCTATCTCCCTATTCCAATACAGTGCTCTACAAGAGACAGAGCTTGTTCGTTTGGCAAGGATCATTGATCCAAGCTATTACGATGATGTTGGAACACACCTTGGAATTCCATTTGCTGAGTTGAAACAGCTCAGAGTCGATCATCCAACCGATGTGAGGGGGGCCCTTACTGAAGTGTTGATGACATGGAACACCAGGGAGGAAGGAGGCAATAAGAGGGAGATTCTGGCTAAGGCGCTGAAGGAAGCAGAGCTGGATGATCTGGCAGGGAAACTGCTTACAGGCAAGCTCGTTGTCAAAGGTAAGTCATACTAATATACTGCACACCAACATTTAAAGGTATGGTGAAATCCCGGCTTTGATTCAGGTTTATAGCTTTGAATATGTGCCTTTATTGATATATCACACTTTTTTTCAAAGAAAACCTTTTAGTTGGGCAAAAAAAAGTACATTTCATGCATCTTTTTGTCGTCGGCATTCCATACTTCCAAAAAAGTGATTTACGTCACCTGCAGTCTGTGACGTCATCTATGACGTCATGAACATTCATTTTTAGACATTTCAAATTTGAACTTCATTTTCCGGAAGAGCGTCAACAATAATGACCAAATACCGAAAATCAATTGAATATGTGAAGTATTGGCTAAGATATGCCCATCCAAATTAATTTTACTTCAATGGGCAATCAGTGTTATAGAGCTCTGGTTCATAAAGTTAATACCAGAGCACTATAACGCTGATTGCCTGAGATATGCCCATCCAAATGAATGTTTTGTCAATGGGCAATCAGTGTTATAGTGCTCTGGTAATAACTGTATGAACCAGAGCTCGATTTTTTTTCTTATTTTTGTTCTCGGATATTCATAACCGAAAATTTGTATTCGGTATCTGACCTTCACAGTCTCAATCAACTTCATGTATTACATAATTTGTTTTGCTAGTGCAACCATTTGAAAGAATTCAAGATTGATAGTCATTCTTTCTATGCCAGTTTGATATACATCTGCCCAATAAAGCTTTTAAAATATGACTCTCAATTGAGCCACAGAAATATCTTTTCCATAGACTTTTGGGGGTCAAAGAACATACTTATTTACCCCAGTCATGTGTTAATACTGCTTTATAACATTTGAAAATATTGGAATAATGAAAATCATTCACATTTATACAATGCATGCTAATGTAGTGTATCATCTTCATTTCTGGTGTTAACAGATTCACCATCAGCATCTTCAGTGGAAAGCACTGCTTCAGAGATGAAGGATGAAAGAGGAGGTAAGTGCTTGTAACCCCTTTTTTATTTTTTGCTCAGTGTAGTTTGATCTTTTTTGTTTCATTTTTTGTATTTTAATTTTTTTTTTTCTAGTTTGAAAAGAATGAGACAAAGAAGTGAATTAGTTTTTCAAACTGATTAGAAAATAAAAACAATAGAGTTGTATTTCTAGTCTGAAACAACCAAGCTCACTCCCATCTCTAGTGGTTCCCTCATGCCTGGCTGCTTTCCTCTTACTAATAGAAATGTGGAAAGAGTTTTGATTTGTCTGATTTCCTCTTTGTAGTTAATATGATTATTAAGATGTGTATGATGTAATTTGAAAAAAGTAGAAAGGGTTATTTACAAAATTGTATGCAAACCTATGGCAATGCATCAGCAAATATCTCATTGCAATTTTGTGTTTATTACTTGGCCATTATGACAGCCATTTACCATTGTATAAACCTTTTGTACTTTTTTGCATTAGTTTATCAAAATACACTGTCCGGAATTATACAATTTTCACTCAAAATAATTATCCCATTCAGGACTGGTCTTGAAAATACCTGGGCTTTGGCATTGGGAAAACATGTTGTACCAACATAAATCGGTCCTGAATGGGTTAATATGTACACAACTTATGAGCACTGATACTCACTGAAATAAAAATACCTTTTTTTAACCAACTTAGCAGAGGTAAACATCAGTTATCTTTGTTAATTCACTGCTTAAAGGGAACCTTGTTGGTCTTGTTTTATAAACATTTCCAAATCCAAAAGCAGAGTACTACAGGTTTTCAAAATAATGAAAGACAAAACATTGCAGCGTCATGATGTGGAGTTCGGTGAGAGACTTAGTGTCACTAACAAGTTGTGTTATGTTTCTTTTCACTGACAATGGATTTACTAGATCCATTTTAACTATTTATAACATTACGTTTTGATTAATATTCCTTTGCCCCGATATATGCCAAGGGAAAATCACTTTTCTACCAGGTTTGGTAAAATACTATAGACTGAGAGAGCTTAAATTACTAAAATATTTTACCAGCAATACTTTTCTTTTTTCTTTATAGGTCAGGCATCATCTGCTGGATCTGCTTCACCCCTCTCAGAGGAGGAACTACAAAGGTGCTGCGACGATCTGAAATCCTTCTATCGAACGCACCTGTGTAAGATACAAGAAGACCCTCTAGATCCTTTCACCCTTCGTCAATTTGAAGACTTGTACACAAACCTGAAGATGCTTCAAGAAGATGGCAAAAAATGGAAACAACTGGATTACAAAGACATCCTCAACATCAAGGTCAATGAGAAACTTCCAAAACGACTGATGGTGCAGGGAGAAGCAGGAGTTGGCAAGACCACATTCTGTGCTAAGATAGCATGGGACTGGGTCAAAGGAACACATCCATTCCAGCAATTTCACATGGTCATAGTTGTTCCATTGCGAGAATCAGAGGATAGTACAGTTGGAGAAGTAGTCAAACGTTACCTATCAAGAGGCAATCCAGTTCGAGCCAGCCAGCTGGATGAATACATCCTACTTCATCCAGACAAGGTCTTCATCATTTATGATGGGCTAGACGAGTTCAAGAAGAACATCATACAAGAAAGCACCCAGGCATATACAGGCACCTCACAAACAAGAAGCAACACAAACACAACTAAGGCTTCTCCAGCTAGCCACACTACTACTCCTGAGACAAATATTGTACAGACTCTCTCTTCAGACCAACTAGAAACATGTCTTGTCCTGGTTACATCCCGTCCCTGGAAGGCAATTCAGATCAGATGGAATGTTAAGCTGAACAACCTGTATACCTTCATCAGTGTTGAGGGATTCACCAAAGAAAACCTCTCAGTGTACATTAAGAAGTATTTCAAAAATGATGAGGTGAAAGCCACTAATCTGATCCAGTTTATGCAGGACAACGACATCATAGCAGAGAATATGGCGCCTTTCCCCATCTACGTGTCCATGCTGTGCTTGATGTGGAATGAACTGGGGGAAGAAAAGTGCAGACAAATCCAACAGATGCAGACATTTTCACAACTGTTCATGGAAATGTTTCTATTTCTCAAGGAGCACTTTGGTCTAAAGACCTACAAGAATCTAGATGATCCAGAGCGTATCAGGTATCAGAAGAAAATTGATGAGCTTCTTAAGCCAGTGGCTCAGATCGCCTTTGATGGTCTGATTGATAAGAACATGGTCTTCCAAGAGAAGGAATTCAAAGATTGTGAGGAGGCAATGATGACCGCATGCAAGATAGGAGTCCTGACAAAAGAAAAGAAGCTCATCCCGAGAGCACAGTGGCATGATACGACACAGTCCCCTCTGCAGTCCACTGTTTGTTTCCCCCATAAACTCTTCCAAGAGTATATGGCGGGAATACACCTTGCTTCACTATTCTATTCCGACCGTAGGGAGTATGTACGGCTTATAGAAGAGGTTGTGTTGCCAAAGAAGGAAGAGTTTAGATATCTGCTGTACTTCTGCACGGCACAGGACAAGGAGGTTGGAATTGATGTCCTGACCAGGATGACCAAGTCTTACACATTGGCAGCCCAAGGCATCCAGGCAGAGAAGCAAAGGGAAGACAAAGAATGGGAGGATGAGCCGAGGCAGATCCGGGACCAGAGGGACATGCAGATGCAGAGGCAGAGTCAGGAGCAAAGGGAGGTGAAGATGCATTGGCTGAGGAGGTTGAGGGAGGAGAGGGAAAGGGAGAGGAAGGAGAGGGGGAGGGATTTCCTGGTGGATGTGGCATTTGAATACCATGACAGAGATGCAGCTGAATTGGTGAAGATGAATGCATTGTCTGACATGACATCATTGACAATTGATGGTGAGATGACTGCACACACACTAGCAGGCTACAAGTTTGTGCAACAAGACTTCATACAAAATCTAGTAAGTGCACATACTAAGTATTTTTTCACATGAAACCAATATTTTATGATATGCACTGTATAAGCAGTGGAAACTTCAAAGTTCATATTTTAGTCGCATTTCTATTTTCTGATGCTTGTATATTGCTAACACCATACATTGTCCTCCTTATATCGCATTGTTTGTACTAATGTCTTTACACCACTTGTTTACACTAGGTTATGGTCATTTGGCAAATTGGTAGGGGGACTGGGGTTGCCGTTTGCCAGAATGATATTCTTCCTATCTCTAACAAATTGAGCTGTGCCAAAATGGGGTGAATTATTCATATTTTTACATGAATATAAGGTGATTTTTTGTCAAACTGCTGTGCCTTCCTATTTCATCCCATCCCTCTCCTGTCTCATACACTAGAGATACCAGTTGCTACTATGATCATGCTATGTGTTTTCTTTCATTGTATTCAATACCCAGTTAATTATATATGTTGATACCTGTGTCTTTTTGCACTTCAATCCAGGCTTGGCTGACTGTCAATTGACAAACACTGTTCATTCATGCTCTCTGCTTAGCTAGCTGAGGCTGTCTGCAGGTCGACCTCTCTCAATACTGTGAGCATGATTCTCATCAGGGAGTTAACAACACTAAATTCATATTACCAACTTGAATCCGTATGTGAAATTTAGTCCACGGATTACTAAAATGAAGTCATGTGATATTAACCCTGGGTTACATTGAACATCCAAGCCTATATATGTTAATTATGTCTGTGCCCTTTTTACATTACTACCCAGGCCAAGTTGAATATTCAGAAACAGTGTTCATTCATGCTCTCTGCTGAGCTAGCAGAGGCTATCTGCAGGTCTACCTCTCTCAAGACTGTTATCATGGACTGCTGTACTGTGCATGACAACTTCTACAATATCCTTGCTACAGATGGGCAAGATGCCATGGTATGTACATTCCATTATTCAGTTATGTCATCATGTGAACTCTTTCAGATCCAATCAGTGAAGAGTTCATTGACAATTATTACATGATGACTGTGTTCAAAATGTAGGCCAATTATGGCATGATAGATTACATTGAAATAAAATAATGCACATGTATATGACAAAATGGCATACCATACATATCCTAACTAGTGGGTATGAACTTATGATATAACCATTTTGTGACTCACCTACATATTGACTAGAAAGGGCTATACTCTAAAAGAGCTCAATTATTTGAAAAAAAACAGCTAGTCAGTCTAACAACAAGTCATTCACTCCATACTGCTATCTGTGCCAGATGTATACATGGGTAGCCTACTAGATTGGTTGTATGTAAATTGGCCTGGGCCTTACTCTATGGCTGCATGCTCTTATGGAGAGAGCTCATACATGTAGTGTGCAAGATCATGTGTGGATTTGACAAATGATGATTATGATTTACAGACATCTTGTGGAACTGTAATATTTATTATTTAAGAATTGTCATTATTATGATCTATAGGTTGAAAATCTAGAACTGTAGGATTTGACCCTTTAATAGCAAATCAACATTATAATATTATTTGATATCAGTATTTGATACTAAATGAAATATTGTTTATGCCAGTACTAGTAGGGAGAAGACACAAGTGTGTACATAGGCATATGATTATTCCAGCTGCACATGTTTTTGATTTTGCTTATAAATATGGATTTTGATCCTAAAAATAATGCTAGTCTCATGCACGTACCCCATGCCTCAGTTTGTGCAAACAGTAGCTACATAAATGCTCTTGCCAACTCTAGGCATTTTGCCTAAAGTTGATACAAGCAGCAAGAAATAAGGAATGCTAGAGAGCCAGGTCAGTGCAGAATCTCAAGTTTGGCCTATCACCTTGATACATGATCACGGTATCACCCTTATCTTATGATTCATATGTATAATGTTTCCGGTTGTTTTTTCCATCGTTATAATATACTGAAGAGAAATTCGCTTATAATTATCAGTGGTACCCTTTTCGTTCTTTCAAAATAAATTATCTTGTTTCTTTAGTACAAATGTAGGGTTATACCTGCAATCACCCCGACTCCAGAAGGAATTTCGACCTCATTGGTTTATAGAGAAATGGCTGTGCTCCTTGATTGTGACCTATGTTAAACTAAATTGTGTATTCCTGTCAGTCAGTTATTTGAAATTAACATTTACTAGTGATTTTTAAATTCCAGGTTCAGTCTGTTACTCTCAGTATGATGGATTTGAGCAACTCCAACCTGGCAGCAAC
Source organism: Echinarachnius parma (assembly GCA_037951105.1). NCBI lineage: Eukaryota > Metazoa > Echinodermata > Echinoidea > Clypeasteroida > Echinarachniidae > Echinarachnius > Echinarachnius parma. The sequence continues at coordinate 193,730 of JBAMJV010002884.1, read as the reverse complement.
TGACCTGGCTAAATGGCTGTGCTCATCAAACATGAAGCATGTATCTGTGGGAATCCTGTCAAAACTGCCTGATTCATTCTTCCAACAGCTGGCATTGGAGGCAACAACAAGGATGGTATTTATGAATTATTTATTTTATTGATTCTATCAGGAAGTTGCTGGAGGCAGGAGGCATAATATGTGACTTCCCTTATTGTGGTTAACACAACTTCATTTAGAAACAAATTATGGATCATCATCAAAATAATTGGTACACTGTGCATCATGAATACTAGATGATTTTATTCAATTTTGGGGTCATGATTTGAAATTTATGAAGGTCCAGGGATAACTGTACTCGGCTCAAATTTTAATATTATTGTATAATAAATATACAATAATTTTATATCACATTATTGGGAGAAAAATAATTCTACCAACTGGCACAAGATTTTAGATGGAATTATTCATGCATGACTTCTTGCCACAGTCAATTAACAATAACAAAGTCTTTTCTCAACAATTGTTAAAACAGAAAAAACATGGCTTACCGGTATACTAAGGGGAATAGATCTGTCTTATAAAAATGCTGCTTGTCTGAGTCACTGGCAATTTTGAACTGGCGTTATCTGGAGACAGAATATGTTAGAAACTATACCTATGACAACTAGTGACCACCATTTTGGAAGATTGTTGGATTAGGGAATGTGGTTTTTGAGAATTTGCAGAAAGAGATACAATCGATTGTAAGTTGCGATTAATCGTAAATCAGATCACGTGTTCAAGATGCGCAAATCTGATTAGTTGAAACTTACAAACAGACCTTGCTAAATGTTGAAAGTAACCAGTAATTTATGAATGATAATTTTGTTATTGTACACCTAACTGGCAGAGTATTTTCGTACGTTTCATTTTTTGTCCATTTCATGTTTGGTTTGTACAGATTATCATATATATACATGTAGATATGAACTTGTTAAATTAAACAATTGTCCAGTTTCTTTTGTGTTGACAATATGAATAATTGAATAACATATCGTGAAAAGGAAATTATTTATGGATATTGTATATTCATAAGCTGAAGTTTGAAGAAGGAATTTTACATTAAGTCGCTTCTAATATTCTTTTGGTGATTCACTAACATTTCCTCGCAATACTCTTTCTTCTGTTGATGGTCATGATACATCTGATACAAATGTTGAATGATGAGGGAAATGTTTTTAGGAACACCACTTTTTAAATAAAGAATATTTTGACATGTTCTACTGTAAGCTACTTTTTATCCTCTCTATTACAATTACATGTTCAAGAATTTTTAATAATTAAGTTGAAGTAATGATGTGTTATGTATTTTGATGTGTTATTTCATACATTTTGATGTGTATGCCAGGTTCACAGACAGAGCCCCACTGACTCTGCATCAGAAGATCAAACAACCCGACTGACAAACCCAGGGATAGATAAAGTTGATGTCAGAGCTACGTCAGCTACAAAATCACCCATCAAGGTAATGTATACAAATGTAGACTCCCTTCTTTGTGTGTACATATCCTTATTGAAATTGTCCAGTATTGGGCGTCTTATGGAACCAGAACTGAGAATGTCCCAAAGGGCCAGTGAGGAGGACAACAATTATCACATGGGGGCAATACCCCCTTTGTCCATGCTTAGCTATGCAACTGCTACTGTGTATTCTCGGTCACAAGATATCCATATGCGTATGAAAGCTGCATTTGGAATAGACCCCCTAGTCAAATGTTGTACTTGGATGAGTTGAAAAGTAGCCTATCTATTTAATTGTGTGAAATGAAGCATATTAATGTATATGAAAGTAAAATCAGAGTATACATATATAGTAAGAAGTTTGTGCAAAGTGAGTACATGTAGGCCTATGCATAGATGGTATTGGATGTGTATCACTGATTAAGTTCAATTTGTCTGCTGTGCAGCTGTGTCTAAGTGCAGATAAAATTCATGCAAATAAAAAAAAATATTTGGAAGGATGACATTAGATAATCAATAAATCAGTAAATAAGATATAAATATCTCACAAAGTGATTCGGACATGTATTTATGGCAGTCAGATATTGAAGGTACATGGCTAAGTTTTGACTCAGCACTAATTTGTGCATGTTCAGACTTACTTCAGACTCTAATTTAACCCAAGGTTATTTTCATAAATGTTTTTATTACATTTACTGTTGGTACTTCCAATTTGGTTCATGGCCTCAAATTACTCAAATTTATGCAGTTTTATTTAATTTTCAATTTAACCCACCATTGAGAATTTGGGCCATGCTGTTCACACAAACCTTTGTAATTGAACATGTTTTAAACCCACAGATCCAGTCATTGACATTGATGAGCATCACTCTGAGCCACCAAGCATCAAGAGACCTTGCTACAGCTATCTGTCTGATGCCTGACCTGAGCAACCTGATCATGAGAGGGTTAATCCACATCCACATCCACATCCACAGAGTCTTCATTCAGACAATAGAACAGATGAAAGCAGACTATATGGTATGCCAGTCTTTTTTTTCAAACGTATTTCTTTTTTGTTTTGATGATTTCATAATCGAATGCTTGTCATTTAAATATTTAAATAAAATGTACCTGAAGCTAATGTGGAGTACAAAATGTAATTCACACAGACTAGTCCCAAAGCATAGGAATGTTGATACAAACAGCAGAACGAAGTATAAATTATTGTTAAAAAAAAATTGTACATGCATGTGAATGATGCATTGTACATATTGTCAGATGTCCGCCCGATCGATATTTGAAGTTACCTAATATGTCATGAATTCCAACATATTTTGTATATGTGTGCATGTATATGGCATGTGCTATGTACAGTACATGTTGCTATGAAATCATGTTATCGGTAAGGTACACACTAAAGAGACAAAACCTAGAGTCGAGGCATTTGAGCAAAGCAGTACTTAAAATTGCATTTGACAACCTACAATACATGTACTAAGTGTAGCAAATGTTAGAGCAATGGAATTGGGACTCGATGACATTGTCATATGAGCGTATGTAATGCCAGAAATATGAAAATTGTTATTTAATTATTTTTTTGTTCCACAGAAACAGAAAAACATATGATTGCATTTGGAAACATAGTTGCATTATGTTCCTGATGCAGGACTGCATGTAAAATAGTCAGGATATCCCCACTTTACTGCAGCATAGAAATAAGCAGGGTTATCAGTTTTGAGCTGAAGTCTGAAATCAGGCTCAATCTTATAATTAATAACTAGGTTCTCAGTCCCTTGGCTTGTAACACTCCGGCACCCCTGAGTGAGACTGATGTTTTAATGCTGTTTTTATAGAGCTGTATAATATTATGGGTGATCCTAGCTCACACATTGCCTCGAGTTGATCATATTTCTATTCGGCAATTGAGCATTGTAATTTGACAAGCAGGGAGCCATAAATAACATCATACACAATATATATAATACAAATTTATTACAAATGTACTAATTTGAACAAGAATGTTTTTATTTTGTTTTCTGCTCCATAAAAATAGCATAGAATTAGCATACAAATAGGGGGGGGGAGGGGAAAAACTGTATACAGGTGATCTGTATAGACAGGTTCTGTAAAAATGCTTTTATCTACACGGGATCCATTTTGGTAATCACTATCTATGGTTGACTGATGTAAACCTGTGTATAGTGACCACCTAAAAGAAACAAGAAAAATGACCACTGTATACAGGTGACCTGTATAGACAGGTTCTATACAGGTTTTACTAATTCTAGCTGCAGGGGATCACTTTAGGCAGGTTGGCTTGGCTGCTAAAATGCATAAACCTTTTAATAGTGACCACCTAAAAGAAACAAGAAAAGTGACCGCTGTATATATACAGGTGACCTTTATTGACAGGTTCTGTAACATTGTTTTTAGCTGCAAGGGATCACTTTAGGTGGTCACTATAGGCAGGTTGATTGATGTAGACAGGTGTTTGCTAAGACAAGTAAACCTGTGTACAATGACCATGTAAGGGGAAAAGAAAAGAGGCCACTGTAGACAGTGTTTCATAATGTGCACCTGTTATGTTTTGAAGCTGAACAGGTCACAACTTCTCAGAGTTGTCTTATTGAATAATAGAGACATTGAATCACAATACAGTGCCTACAACCGCTGGTCAGCAGTGTTTTCCTACCAAGCGTTAGTTGAGCTATAAACGCAACTCGGATGAGTTGTGAAATTGCTCTGATGACTATACATGTACACCTATTCCTATTTTAGATATTTTGTCCTGCCTGGATGAAATAAAATTGACATTGCCATATTTTATGTTTTGTTATGACAGGAATGCCTGCCACACATCTCCAAGGGGGATTTCATGTTCAATAAAAAGACCTACTCAAATCTAGACTCATTCCTGGAGGCTGTTCAGCAGCACCCCTATATCAGGTAAGGTGGGAAACGTAGAATCTACCGATGGCTGCTAAATTGTGATAAAGTCTGAATGTTGTTGAAGCATACTTTATATGAAAAGGGAAATCATCTTTTATATTAGACAAACAATGTTCTTGAACCAACAATTAGCTAATAAATATCTGACATACTTTGTAACTAGTAATACACAAGAAATAGATAGAAGATATTTTCTTCTAAAACATATTAAACAGAGGAAACAAAATACACCCAGTTTACTGCCTCATATTCATAAGGAACATACTTTTCGATGCCATTTTGTTATTCTTCATATTCAGGAACATGTTAAGTTAACCAAATCTATCACAGACAAACTAGTCTACATTATTTAGCAGTACAGTGAAGGACCATGAAAAAAGATAACTGGGACCAGCAACATTATATTATATTATATAAAGAGTGTTTTGTTATATCAGAGCTCTTTATTCAATGTTCCACTGTAAGAAAATACAGGCTTGATTGCTACCAGTCTCTACAATTGGACATGGATACATCCAGTGCTGCAGTGAAACTATGTCTAGGGATGACTGATTTGTAATTTAAATATTAGTGATAACTCAGTCATCAATACACTGTATATCTGTGTAAACTGGTTACCTTCTGTAGATTGAATAGACATTTTGTGAAGCCATCATGCCATGTTATTTTTTGTTGGTACAATAAAATGCGTATAATTAAATATGAAACAATAAACAAATCAAGTATAGACTTTCGATGGGATTGTAATCTACATCATCCGGATTGCCAGACTGATGATGCATGTACTACATCAGCCAGTAATACCATAGACCTGTGATTCTCATTATTGAATTAATATTCTATCATTTGTTTTACAGGTTTCATGACGATGATGAAGATGACGATGATGACGAGGATGACAATGACGATGATGATGATGATGATGGAGATCTGCTTGGACTTCTAAACCAAGAAAGTAATACAGCAACTGAGACAGAGAGACCAGGAGGGCATTCTCAGCTTCCTTGGTCCAGTGAGGTACAGATGCTTGGGGAGCCGGCTGGAGCCACTCCAAATGCAGCTCATCAAAGGTATATTAGCTGAAGAAATTATGTATATATACTTCTGAATAAAATGGCTCATATTCAGTTTACATGTCGTGCTAATGCAGGGGTGCATAGGGGTATGTTAGAAACCCCTATTATAAAAACAATGCACAGAATAGATTTATCAATCCTACATATTGATAGATGTGATGGCAGTGTAATTTGTGTCCAATTGTACTGCCATTATAATGCCTGTATTAAAACAAAAATAATTTGTATGTGTCAAGTGCTATGACCCCTTGTGTATTTAGCACTGTATATTGGCATTGTATTGCATTGTATTGTATGCCTTGTCTTGCAGGGGTACCTTGTGGTATCAGCAGCCTACCTCATCTGTACATGGGAACCAACTGTACAATGACCTTTTGCCCTACATGGGAACCTCATCTCGACCCATTGAGACTTCTGGTCAGCACTACTGGCAACCATCATCTTCACCATGACCATGCACTCAGCCCAATCATTAAGAATAACCCCACCAATCTCTCAAATTATTACAAGGGACCTCATCTAAAACCATCAAGACTTCTGGTCAACAGCAACGGCATCCATCATCACTGCCATGTTATGATGCAACTCCATCAACCCAATCATCAATCACACCTGAATCGGCTACTCACTATTTTAAACGAACAGTCAGCCATGAAGCTTATCATCAATCTCCCAGTCATCAGGCTTATATGATCCAGCTCAGCTGCTGCCCAATGCTGCTCAGATTCATCACCTTCTAACTAGTCCCATCTCAACTATAATTGCAGATCACATCAACACATGTATCTACCCTACCCACAGACTAAAATTGCTCACCATTCACTCCAATAACTAAATGTGTTTTGTATCATTATTACAGGGGAACCTCATCTCGTCCCATTGAGACTACTGGTCACCCGGACTGGCAACCATCATCTCAGCCACATTGTACAACTCCACTCCCAGGGCCATACATTGACTCAACACACTCCTCAAACATTGCTCTACTAACTGAGCCATCAAATCATTTATGAATTAATATGTTGACATTTCTTTTACAGAAGTGATTGCGAAGAAGAAGACGACTCTGATGATGGTGATGATGAAGATGAGGATGATGATGATGATGAAGATGAAGACGATGACTCTTTCGATGGTGAATATGAGGATGATGATGATGGAGAGCAGGAGCATGTACAGCTCGGACTTCCAGACCAAGAAAGTAATGCAGCAACTGAGACAGAGAAACCAGGGGCACATCCTCAGCAACCTTGCTCCAGTGGGGCACAGATGCCTGGGGAGGCTGGAGCACCTCCAAATGAAGATCACAGAAGGTGAACTAGCTAAAAAATTATTGATACACTTTTGCATAGAATAACAAATGTTCAGTTTTCATGTACTAAAGGTTCTATGACATGGAACATCACTTATAAAATGAATAGGGCATAACCGATGTGGGATTTCACTGCCGATCCGATGTCCGATGTTTTTTCCCCCCGTATCGGCCGATCCGATCCGATGCACCGATGTTTTTTTCCCCCAAATGTTGCCTTATGTTTCCTATTGTTTTTTGACAACGCGGCAAAGTTGCCATAATATCCTAGCCTGATTAGGGTTGAAAATTTATTTTGAGGGTAACTGATGGCGGCCGAATATTAATTTTGTCAGGGTTAAAAGTCACATCAGAAAGTAACTCAAGGTGCATTCAGGTTCTCCCCCACTCTTCCAGAGTTTGTTCTAAGAAGGTCTTCCAAAGACTCCTAATATCACTGTAATGGTACATGTCATACAACTTCATAGTAGATGTAACTAAATTTTCTTGATAATTATGCCAGTTTAATGGTTGTTTAATTGAACTGCTTTGTTGTACAATTTGAATTGATAGTTATTATGAAGGTGCTGTTTCCTGGGATATTGAATGTGAAGATTGTAAGGGAAAGCAGCATTGTTTATTAGGGTGAGGCTTGACCTATACATCTCATTAGAGCTGAAGTAATGTGCTTGGTTGGCCTTGCCCACTGGGCAACCCTCTGCTGGGTGAATAAGGATAATAAGATGAGGCAATGTCTTGTTCCAGTAGGGCTAGATTACCGTATTTGCTGGTGTATTAACCGCACCCTTTTTCAAAAAAAACAAAAAAAAAAAGGGGGTGCGGTTAATACACGACCGTATTAACCACACTTTTTTTTATTTTTAGGGGGTGCGGTTAATACACCGGAGCGGTTAATACACCGACAAATACGGTAGTCACAAAAAGGGATGGCACCTTTCTTTAATATGTGACCTACAAGAGTTCCATCTCACACCCAGGGTCAACATGTCTTTTTGACACGGCCGGTTGTAGTCACTGGTTCTTAAGATAACAAATTTAATTTGAATTCTAGATTATCTACAGAAGACAGACTCAAACAAACTTATATGATATATGCTGAACCTTTTTTACTTCTCTTTTTATACAATGCATAGAGACATTTGTGATATGTGTGTTATAAAAACACATTTATTATTATACCAGGGGTACCCCATCTCAACCCATTGCGACTTCTAATCAACCTTACCAGCAACCATCATCTCGGCCATGTTATCATAGGACTCCACTGCCAGGGCCATACACTGTACATGCACTCGACCCAATCATCAAACACACCTGAACTTGTTAATTGTAACTCATAAAAACACAGTCATCAAGCATATGATCCAGCTCCCAATTGATCAGCCCATCTTCCAGCTCGGCTGTCACCCAGTGCTGCACAGATTCCTCATCTTCCAGCCAGTCCATCCCCTCAATCTAGCATGCAGGTCACATCAATCCATCTACCATTCCCACAGACTAAAATCGCTAACCAATCACTCAAATAAATAAATGTATTTTGTTATTATTATTACAGGGGAACCTCATCTCGTCCCATTGAGACCTCTGGTCAACAGGACTGGCAACCATCATCTCAGCCACATTGTACAACTCCACTCCCAGGGCCATACATTGACTCAACACACTCCTCAAATAAATCAGAACCGGTTACTCACTCGCGTAAAAGGAAACACAGCCATGAAGCTCATCATCAAGCAGACAGTCTTCTAGCCGTGGATTCAAAACCTAGTAATTTAGCACCCAGTCTTCAAACACCCAGTCATTCATCACGCAGTCGTCGAACACCCAGTCATTCATCAAGCAGTCGTCCAACACCTAGTCATTCATCACAAAGTCATCGAACACCCAGTCCTTCAGCACGCAGTCGTCGAAAACCCAGTCGTCGAACACCCAGTCATTCATCACGCAGTCGTCGAACACCCAGTCATTCATCACCCAGTCATTCATCATGCAGTCGTCGAACACCCAGTCATTCATCACGCAGTCATCGAACACCCAGTCATTCAGCACGCAGTCATCGAACACCCAGTCATTCATCACGCAGTCATCGAACATCTAGTCATCGAACATCTAGTCATCGAACACCCAGTCATCCAGCATGTAGTCGTCGAACACACAGTCATCGAACACCCAGTCCTTCAGCACGCAGTCGTCGAACACCCAGTCATTCATCACGCAGTCGTCGAACACCCAGTCATTCATCACGCAGTCATCGAACACCCAGTCATTCATCACGCAGTCGTCGAACACCCAGTCATTCACCACGCAGTCATCGAACACCCAGTCATTCATCACGCAGTCGTCGAACACCCAGTCATTCATCACGCAGTCATCGAACACCCAGTCATTCAGCACGCAGTCATCGAACACCCAGTCATTCATCACGCAGTCATCGAACATCTAGTCATCGAACACCCAGTCATCCAGCACGCAGTCATCGAACACCCAGTCATCCAGCACGCAGTCATCAAACACCCAGTTCTTAAGCACGCAGTCATCGAACACCCAGTCCTTCAGCATGCAGTTAACTTTTTAATAGACTGTTTATACTATCCCAGTCAGGCAAAAAGGATACTATATCAAATTTGCCTGGTCCGAAACCAGAATTGACTAGCCTGATTGACTAAACTAATTCAGGGCCCAGTAGGGCAAATGCTTATTTCCAAGGTGGTGGAGTGGAGGGTCAGTTTTAGTGCGGTTTCTGCCCATCCAGTGTTTTGAAAATGGCCATATATAGCAGCTCATATTTGGGCAAGCTCAAGGCATTTGCCCCAAATTATCATTTGATTCTGATTTTCTGGAATATTTGGGCAATATAGTAGTATTCTGTGGCAACTTAATTGAAAGGATGTTTTGAGGAGGAGGGGGTGAAAAAGGGGGAAGGATTGAATTTGGCAATAGACCTATAAGCCCCCCACCCCATTCTCTCATTGAAAAGAATGCCTGTATGCTAATGTTGAGCCCTATAATAATACATTGTGTCATGCATGCTGCATCGTTGGGATTTTTGCGAGATGGGATTTTTTTAAAAGTTGCTGTGGATCAAGATTTCATTTGCAATCATTCAGGACCGTCGACATTGATCCCTCTGGACCAGAAACATGCATAGCTGAGGGGTCCATGTGCTAGTATAGGCCCCCAATTGCCTACAGGAACCTGATGGGCCTTGTATTAACTCTATGGGAATTATTAAATTTAGTAGGGAACAGGTTAAATATTGATGTCATGAGTCCCCTCTGATCCTGTTTCTTACAAGTATTGTTCATAGATAATATAAGGTAATACAGGGGAACCTTGTTATAAACAGCTCTGATATAATAAACCCTTGTGAAACGTGGTAGTACAGTGCAACCTCATAATAAAGAGCTCTAGTACTTACAAACTTCTTGTAACATGTTAATACAGCGGAACCTCGGAATAATCAATCCTCTCTTATAACAAGGTAGTACAGTGCAACCTCATAATAAAGAGTTCTAGTACTTACAAACTTCTTGTAACATGTTAATACAGGTGAACCTCAGAATAATCAACCCTCTCTTATAACAGGGGAATACAGTGAACCTTTATAGAGAGCTCTGATATATATAACCCCTCTTATAACAAGGTAGTACAGTGGAACCTCATAATAAAGAGCTCTAGTACTTACAAACCTCTTGTAACATGTTAATACAGCGGAACCTCAGAATAATCAACCCCCTCTTATAACAAGGTAGTACAGTGCAACCTCATAATAAAGAGCTCTAGTACTTACAAACCTCTTGTAACATGTTAATACAGCTGAACCTCAGAATAATCAACCCTCTCTTATAACAAGGTAGTACAGTGCAACCTCATAATAAAGAGCTCTAGTACTTACAAACCTCTTGTAACATGTTAATACAGCGGAACCTCAGAATAATCAACCCTCTCTTATAACAAGGTAGTACAGTGCAACCTCATAATAAAGAGCTCTAGTACTTACAAACCTCTTGTAACATGTTAATACAGCGGAACCTCAGAATAATCAACCCTCTCTTATAACAAGGTAGTACAGTGCAACCTCATAATAAAGAGCTCTAGTACTTACAAACCTCTTGTAACATGTTAATACAGCAGAACCTCAGAATAATCAACCCTCTCTTATAACAAGGTAGTACAGTGCAACCTCATAATAAAGAGCTCTAGTACTTACAAACCTCTTGTAACATGTTAATACAGCGGAACCTCAGAATAATCAACCCTCTCTTATAACAAGGTAGTACAGTGCAACCTCATAATAAAGAGCTCTAGTACTTACAAACCTCTTGTAACATGTTAATACAGCTGAACCTCAGAATAATCAACCCTCACTTATAACAAGGTAGTACACTGGAACCTCATATTGAAGAGTTCTAGGGATGTTGCATAAAGAGTTGCGATGAAGCACAAAGTTGTGATTGATCGCTAGTCAGAAAATATGTGCATTTGAACCAATCAGATTTGCGCATTAAGGCACATTTCCCTACTTGTGATTAATAACAGCTATACAAACCTAGTATGTCAAAGCATTTTTCTGATCCCAAAATCTACATGTATGTACTACAGTAAATAACAAGGTTCCACTGTATTAAGTAAATTCTCATATTTCATTAAGTTATCTTTCACTCTGTGTTTGTGATGTGATTATACAGAGTTTTGTTTTGTTTTTTAAATAATTATTTATGTAGGATCAAGTATTATTTCCTGAAATTATTATTGAAATCTGTATTACAAGTGCCATTTACATGTAAAAACATTCCAAGCCAAATGCTTCTCATAACAAATGGCTTTCAGGATGTGAAACCATTTAATGTTTATATTCAAAATGTGTTTTTGTTTTTGTAATGTAAGTAAGTATGAACAGGTGTATTGCAGCTGAATAAACTAGTACTATAGTATTAATACACGGTCATTCCATTGAGGTATGTTATACCAGCTCCATGTAATTTCTCCATGATCCTGCTCAGTACTGTATGGAGGAAACATCATAGAATCTTTCTCTCCGAGGGATTTGAAATATTATTGAAGGAAGATTATAACTCCTGAGTAGTCGATGTGCCCATTCAATTGAAGTATGTTAATCCTCCATGATCCTGGTCAGTACTGTACTGATGAATGAACATTATTGCAAATAGTATGGAACATAAAGGATGTATTATTTACATTGTAAACATGGCTTACAAAATTTACTGTCACGGAAGTGTCATGAATTGTAAATGTATAAAAAGTGCCATGGCTAATTACATGATGTTATATTTGTCATTCGCCTCTGATAAAGATTCTGCTAGGATCGAAGGCTCTTGTCCATAGTGACCTCCATTATACTACTCAGGCTTTTATATAATATAGTGAACATTAAAGCAGTTGAATATTTGTTCCTCAAATAAAATGCACTGTCAAACCATGCAAAAAACTTATACATTTGTTCAAGGGACACTCACTGAAATCATCATTATAATCAAAGGTTGTTTAGCACATTAGCAAGTGTCATTGAACCACATTTGTATGTGACCACAAGTTATGGGAGAAGTGCTCCTTCATAAGAAGTGAAATACAGTGAAACCTCATTACAATGAGCTCTGATTTAACCAAACCGTCTTATAATGATGATGATAATCCACAGCACTCATATGGGTTCATTTGTCTGTTTAATTCATGCAAGGTGCCTGCTCCTCCATTAGGTAGACTATGGAATGTATACACAAGCCCTTTATATACACATGTACATGTTTTTATGCCTCCGCAACGAAGTAGCCGGAGGCATTATGTTTTCGGGTTGTCCGTCCGTCCGTACGTACGTCCGTACGTACGTCCGTACGTACGTACGTACGTCCGTACGTACGTACGTACGTCCCGTTCTCGTGATCGCGTTATCTCAAGAACCGATTGACGGATTTTCACCAAACTTGGGTCATGTATGTATCTTGGGGGGCCGATGATCTGATTAGATTTTGGGGTCATGAGGTCAAAGGTCAAAGGTCACAGAGCTCATTATATATGCAAAAATAGCTCGTGATCGCGTTATCTCAAGAACGGATTGACGGATTCTGACCAAACTTGGTACATGTATGTATCTTGGGGGGCCAATGATCTGATTAGATTTTGGGGTCATGAGGTCAAAGGTCAAAGGTCACAGAGCTCATTATATATGCAAAAATAGCTCGTGATCGCATTATCTCAAGAAGGGATTGACAGATTCTGACCAAACTTGGTACATGTATGTATCTTGGGGGGCCGATGATCTGATTAGATTTTGGGGTCATGAGGTCAAAGGTCAAAGGTCACAGAGCTCATTATATATGCAAAAATAGCTCGTGATCGCGTTATCTTAAGAAGGGATTGACGGATTCTGACCAAACCTGGTACATGTATGTATCTTGGGGGGCCAATGATCTGATTAGATTTTGGGGTCATGAGGTCAAAGGTCAAAGGTCACAGAGCTCATTATATATGCAAAAATAGCTCGTGATCGCGTTATCTCAAGAAGGGATTGACAGATTCTGACCAAACTTGGTACATGTATGTATCTTGGGGGGCCAATGATCTGATTAGATTTTGGGGTCATGAGGTCAAAGGTCAAAGGTCACAGAGCTCATTATGTATGCAAAAATAGCTTGTGATCGCGTTATCTCAAGAAGGGATTGACAGATTCTGACCAAACTTGGTACATGTATGTATCTTGGGAGGCCGATGATCTGATTAGATTTTGGGGTCATGAGGTCAAAGGTCACAGAGCTCATTATATATGCAAAAATAGCTCGTGATCGCGTTATCTCAAGAAGGGATTGACAGATTCTGAACAAACTTGGTACATGTATGTTCCTTGGAGAGCCAATGAACTGATTAGATTTTGGGGGTCATGAGGTCAAAGGTCACAGGGCTCATTATATGTAAAAGAAGCTTGAGATTGGAAATCTCAAGAACTGAATATCAGATTTCAATCCAAATTGATACCTGAATGTATCTTAGGGAACAATTGTAGTCATTAGATTTTGGGGTCATGAGGGCAAAGGTCAAGGTCACTGATAGTTCATAATTGTGATACGTCAAGATCTAAAAGTACCATCAAAATTGAGTTAACAGAATTAATTCAGTGTACAGAATTAATTCAGTGTACAGTATATGTTGATTTGGGCTTGATATAAATAAATTGCGTAATGGCGGAGGCATCATTTTCGACTGCGCGCAGTCGAAGATCCATCTAGTTTCAATTCAAATTTTATTTAACACTTTAAAAAGCAAACATACAATGAAAATATAATTTACAAAGTAAAGTGTTTGGAATCTAAAGAAAGGCAAGGCCTTATGAAAGCGATCCCAAAGTATACAGAAAAAAAAAAATACACAGATACAGATACATCAAATTACAAAACTACGCTACTTATATTTGTTAACTGTGATATTGCTAAACAAGGTAATTGTAATGTTCCCATGCTCCTCATAAAGGGGTTAAACTGTACTTATGGAATGTATACACAAGGTGTACAGGTAACTTTACACTACTTATATAACTGTGGTATTGTTAAAGAAGGCGATTTTAATGGTCCAATGTTCCTTATAAAAGAGTTTAACTGTACTTATGGAATGTATACACAAGGTGTACAGGTCACCAGTTTACACTACTTATATGTGTTAACCGTGATATTGTTAAACAAAGCGATTGTAATGTACCCATCCTCATAACGGGGTTTAACTGTACGTATGGAATGTATACACAAGGCGTACAGGTAACTTTACACTACTTATATGTGTTAAATGTTGCTTGTAAGTATCGGTTTCCATGGTGGTGTATATAATACGTGCGGTTTACGGGTACACCATGTGAGATGGGTGGATTGGTAAGTCCTGAAAAGGACTATGGTAGTCCTAGAAAGGACTGTTGGTGTAGTTCTGAAAAGAACTGTGGTATTCTTTCTAGGAGAGTTCTAAAAAGAACTGTTTGTAGTCCTAGAAAGGACTGTTGGTAGTCCTATAAAGGACTGTTGGGATAGTCCTGAAAAAGACTGTTGGTATTCTTTCTTGGAGAGTCCTAAAAAGGACAATTGGTAGTCCTAGAAAGGACTGTTGTTAGTCCTAGAGAGGACTGTTGGGATAGTCCTGAAAAGGACTGTTGGTATTCTTTCTAGGAGAGTCCTAAAAAGGACAATTGGTAGTCCTAGAAAGGACTGTTGATAGTCCTAGAAAGGACTGTGGTATTGCGAGGAGAGGGTGGATGGTAGGAGGGACTCGACGTTTCGAATAGGTTGACTATCCGTCGTCAGGACGACGGATAGTCAACCTATTCGAAACGTCGAGTCCCTCCTACCATCCACCCTCTCCTCGCAATACCACAGTCCTTTCTAGGACTATCAACAGTCCTTTCTAGGACTACCAATTGTCCTTTTTAGGACTCTCCTAGAAAGAATACCAACAGTCCTTTTCAGGACTATCCCAACAGTCCTCTCTAGGACTAACAACAGTCCTTTCTAGGACTACCAATTGTCCTTTTTAGGACTCTCCAAGAAAGAATACCAACAGTCTTTTTCAGGACTATCCCAACAGTCCTTTATAGGACTACCAACAGTCCTTTCTAGGACTACAAACAGTTCTTTTTAGAACTCTCCTAGAAAGAATACCACAGTTCTTTTCAGAACTACACCAACAGTCCTTTCTAGGACTACCATAGTCCTTTTCAGGACTTACCAATCCACCCATCTCACATGGTGTACCCGTAAACCGCACGTATTATATGTGTTAACCGTGATATTGTTAAACAAGGCGATTGTAAAGTTCCCATCCTCATAAAGGGGTTTAACTGTACTTATGGAATGTATACACAAGCTGTACAGGTACATTTACTCTACTTATATGTGTTAACCGTGATATTGATAAACAAGGCGATTGTAATGTTCCCATGTTCCTTATAAAGGAGTTTGACTGTAATTACGGAATGTAAACACTAGCTGTACACTGTACATTTACTCTACTTATATGTGTTAACCGTGATATTGTTAAACAAGGTGATTGTAATAATGTAATGTTCCTCATGTTCCTTATAAAGGGGTTAAACTGTACTTATGGAATGTATACACAAGGGGTACAGGTCACTTTACACTACTTATATGTTTTAACCGTGATATTGTTAAACCAGGTGATTTAATGTTCCCATCCTCCTCATAAAGGGGTTTGACTGTATGAAGTAATGCTCATGAAATCAAAGTACCAAGTGTGTCGTCATCATTCTGTATCATCACACAATGTCCTTCCAATGGCGAGCAAATACGAGCATCATGTAAAACGTCTGTCTTAGTTTCTTGCTATTTTTGTTTTCTGGTTTTACCAAGGGGGTATTCCTCCTTGGTTGTACATGTACAGTATACAGCTTAAGTCATAATGGAAGAAAGTATAAACTGAAATATAAAATAATGAAAATGAAATCAATTGAATAGTGGAGAAAGAAATTGTTCTACCAAAACATAATATGAATACCTCATTTTCAATTAAAGACATGATTTGTGCAGTGTTGCTGTTACAAGTAGTATGATTCATTCTCTACTATTGCAAACTTTGTGTCAATTGTATTTGTTTTAAACATGTACATATTCCGTACTAGTTTTGAAAAAAACTCTGTTGTAAATACAATGGACCAATTTAACATTCATCAGTTTGTGCCAATTTTCTTGTGTGTAAATAAGATTTTGTACCATTTTGTAAACTGTATATCACTATTATTATTCTGTACTATATAAACACTTTGTACAATGTTCTTGTTTTATACGCATTGTAATGTAAACACAGTCAGAATGGGAAACGTTCCCTCATACGAACTGAACTATAAAATGATGCAACTGCATGAAATCAAACCAAACATTGAAATAAGTGTATTATTTACATGATATGTAACCTGTTATTTGAGTGCAGTAAGATTGATACTATTGTACTGTAACATTATGACTTAGTTAACCTGTTCCAGACTAGACGTTGCGATCCCCATACAGTTAATACAGGGACCCCCAGGTTGCCCTAGGCACTAGGTTAAATCATCAAAGCACTTACTTGTAACCAAAGGTCTTAGAAATTTGATGCTTGAACTCTTTTGTTTGCTATATGTAGCATCAGGATGGAAATTACATGTAGTTCTAAAAACAATCGCGATCTAGTGTAATTGAACCATGTAAAGACAGACTTGTAATCTTATTTCTACATCACATGAATGACTGAAATAAAGGAGCGTGACAGTACTGTAGCAGCACGAGCCACTGTACTGTGAACCCCCCCCCCCCCCCCCCTCAAGTCTTGAAAACACAGTGTGTCATTTCATATACTGGGTGGGTTGGGGGGGGGGTAGCTTTGTGGAGCAATTCAAAAATTTTAAGGGTGCTTTATACCTTATATGGGCAAAATCAGGTCATATTGGGAACATTTTCAGGCTAAAACATTCCACCCATGTCCACATCTGCCCCCCCCCCCCTTCACAAACACACCCGCAGAGATATCTCGATCACACCCTTTACACACATACACACACACGCACACACACCTCAAGTTGTTGCCCACACGAAAACCAACCAAAGCAACTACATACTCCATATAACTGGGCAGTAGATGGCGCTATTGCACATTGATTAGAGAGTAAGATCAACTTGGTCATGCTGGTGCCGTACATTAGAAATCTGTTGATTTTACCATCATTGTAGTAAAACACTAGTTGACAAAATACATGATTCAATATTTTATCATCGCTATCGACATCGGTATCATTTTAATTATACACATAATGATGATTGTGATGGTAATTATATAGGGGTGGTGGTCAATGAGGATGGTGGTAATGATGATGACGGTGTTGACAATGACGCTGTTGAAGATCGATGATGACGGGGAATTTATTTCAGCAGCAATCCATCGGAAAGAAACTTGATCTTTAAAAAAAAAAAAAGATTCCGAATTGCCATTTTATTCAGTATAATTTTAATTATACACATGATGATGATTGTGATGGAAAAGTATGGTGGTCGATAAGGATGGTGATGATGATGACGGTGTTGAAGATCGATGATGATGGTAAATTTATTATAAAAAAGGGTATGTTTGTGGAGTTAAACAAACACGCGTTTAGGGTATCTTTTTCTCCAAACTTGTTTCCCGGACTTGTCTGGAGTTTGCCGGCGATTTTTCGCGACTTCGAATGGTTCCAGGGGATTCTAGATCATGGGAACGTCCCTTGATCATATCCCCCGCCCCCTCCACCATTCCCAGGTCCCCGCTTAGGCTCCGCATGTATCCAGGGCCCAGATATCAGCTGAATATACCGATGGAATTCCTTGTACAAGTACTACAAATGAGAACATGATAAGCATAGTTTTGTTAATACATGTAGCATGTAATCAGTTTTGGACAAATACAAACTCTGAGAATGATACAATCATAATATGAGACACATTTGAAGTGGAGTGTCTAGAATAATATCCCTCGTATCATTGTAACCTCTACCCATTGTTCAGGTTTCTCAACAACATTTGGAACCATTTCAAGAACTAAGGATTTTGTGTAGGCCTATGTTTTAATGATGTTCATATTTTTTTTAAATAAATAACTCCAACATGTTTTCAGAAACAAGACATGGTAGTTATTATTTGTTTTTATAGTAACTAAACAAATATCTCGAGAGAGCGATCCATTGTAGAAATACCTTGGCGTTGTCACTATATGCTGTATGAAATTGCAATTGGTATTATCAGAAATACAGTCAAACTTGCATAAGTTTAATCTGCTGGTAATGAGGAAAAAACATGAAGAAGCTTTTACTTACAAATTAAACTTATAAAACAAAACAAAAACAACCAAATCAATAGATGATTCAAAATATAGCTAGCGTTTTGAATATATTCAACTGAGACAAAGTTTCAACTTAGTGTGAGGCTGACTGTAGTTCTTATTGGCAAGTACATGTACATTATAATTTTATTTAAGGTAGACCTTGTTAAGGGTTAAATGTTTAAGGTGGTTAAACATTTCCATTATTTTTAGAGGTTTAATTGAGAGCAATTGACGTAGACCTTGTTTTAGGGGTTAAACTTGCTTAGGGAGGAAAATTGTCAAAAAAGCACGCGAAAATACTTGAATAGGGTATCAATTTGACCAATGGATAACACTTTTTTAGGGTGGGTTTGAAAAACCTGTGGTCGCGCGTGTGTACAGCAATATAGTTGAGTCCCCCCCCCCCCCCCCCCCCCCCCCGGTTTCAGATATACCTCCTTAATATAGTTCATAGTTGTATGGCGCTGGGTTATATTATATCTACTGCCCCTACCACCCCTTACCACCCCCTACCGCCGGCCATACATCCTGACTCGATATATCTGATATAGTTGTTATCCTTTTGGGGGCGGGGGCGGGGGGGGGGGGGGGGGGGGGGAGGATCGAGTAGAATAACGCAACGCTATTGGTGTACACCTGCATTGTTTGGTCCGCTTCCATTTTGTCTCGGGCTAGCAACATAGCAACATCATAATTCAGAGACCTATAGGGTTAGAATAAGGGAACTAGATTACGGGTTGGGGGCGGGGGGGCGGGGCGGGGGTTGGATTATTATTTTAGGTTAATAGACGATTTGGGGTGTGTGATATGATATGGTTTTAGGTAAAGATGGTATGGGTCAAGCTTGATGGTGATCTAGAAATGGAATATTCAAGTTTCATGTGACAAACAACATCACGTAATGAACATAAACCTGTAGAAGGGCCAGGGATGTGCTAGGGGCACGGGGCAATATACCCGGTCGATTAATAACTGCCCCCTCCCCCCTTCATGAAGACGGTTTCGGCTGGACCCTTCTAGTAGGGTCCGTGGTACGAAGACAAGGGGATTTCCGGATTTCCCCGCTCTCCGGGATGACGTAATTTCCAATCAGTGCTTGTCAACACTCGCGTGCCCGGCCGGTTGGGTGCACATGGGGTGCAATACAGGTCGCTGTATGGGCGTGTAATGCACTCATGCATATGGACGATACAAGGGCTGCTGGTACTGGTAATGGTACGAAACGAACTGCGAATATAGTATAGTACAGTACAGTATACAACAACGCAAAGATATGGCAGCCCTAGTTTCCTGATTTCAAGTTTGTCTACCATGACATGGAACTGAATTAAGATTGGAATGGAGTCGCAAAACTGAAGCCAAGCCCAGGCCAAGGTTAGTGTTTGTAATACTTGTATATTGGAGCCGGATGTGAGATAACGTCTGCATTTGTTTCTAGTTCCTCAAATCAGTTTAAAATATGTGCACCATATAATTTATGCCAAAAGATATTTGTATGCAATAACATACACACAATTTCTTGAGTGAATGAATGTACGTGCTGTGTGTCGCATAATGTCAAAAGCAATTACAATCAATCACAACAATTCACACAACGCTAATTAAGGAGCTAAAGTTGTAATAATTATGTCTACTCAAGCCTCCATAACTTAATATTAAGGTAACTTTTTTCTACTTGCCCATTTGTCAAGTAAATTCATGAATTTTCAAATTGTACTTGCCCGAACAAAAAATTGATGTCCAAACAAAATTAAAAAAGTGCAACCAAATGCAATATCTCTCATAATATATTTAGCTAAATTTTAGTTTCCCGATTGGGCCCCGGGGGGGGGGGGGGGGGGGGTACTCACGTATATTGGGTATACGGGGATGTGCCGCTGGGAAGGGTGACTTTTTCAAGAAAGATCCTTAGACATGGGTCCCCTTTTCATCAAACAAATCCTTAGACATGGGTCCCTTTTTTCATATTTCCCCTTTTATATACGGGATTTGGGGATTTGCCGATGTGAAATTGCAAACATTTTCAAGCTCGCTACGCTCGCTAACTTAAAACCACAAAATTTGCGGGAAATACACCCAAAACATGCGCCGCAGGCGAAAAAAAATCCTTAGACATGGGTCCATTTTTCGCAAAAGGACCCTTAGATGTGGGTATGGGTTTGGAGGTCTCAGCCGCACACCCCAGTCCGACTATAATCTGAGTACCCCCCCCGGGGATTGGGCAACCAAACTAGACAATTTAAAATGTTACTTACCCGATATGGCAATATCAGTTTCATTATATTTGCGTAGTCCAAGAAGACTAAAGGTAGAGACATTTACATTAATATTTGGACGATTTTTTTAACATGTCATACCTTTAGTCCTAGTACACAGTGTACACGTTCTGTATGTAGCCACTTAGCCACCCAAAAAACCCTCCAATTTGGTTGGAAATATTTCAGCTACTCACCTGAATTTTCACGACTAGGCAGATGTTTACTCCCTTTCTGCAATTGTGCTGTCCCAAATACGTTTCCAAGTTGTAATTCGGGTAAAATTAACACTTTTCCGAGGTAAACACAGCCCGATGTTCGATGACCAAGAATTCCCGTAACATGCTATTCAACGCAATTGCACATGTAGTATTGTATTCACCGTGTATAGACATTTGCATAACACACGGCTCGCGAATACCGTTGCATGTATATAACCTGCACGCGCGCGTGCTCGTCCTATAGAGGATACGGCATTTGTATAGCACAGCTACTCTACCACAACATTGTTTACGGTCAAGGCAACCCTTGGTCCCCTACATCACGATAAAAGGGGTGCGTCATGGTTCGTCAAATACAAGAGATATAGTGCGTCGCAAAAGTGATCATATATGTACGTTGTAGGCCTACCGTCATTGTAGTTGAATGCATGGTCCATCAAAATTTTGACACAGGGATGCGTCATGGTATATCAAAATCTGACTCACATATAGGACCAATGATGCGTCATGGTATATTGAAATCCGACTCACATATAGGACCAATGACGCACCATTTCCGGGGGTCATGAGGTGCTTCATACAATTGATAAGTGTATAACTATGAAGTAATTAATTTCTTTGTATTCACATTTACTTTTTGTATTCTTATGATGCTTTGATCATTCTGAGTTCTGATTTTATGTTTGTAAATGTTTAAATATTTGGAACCTTTTGCAAAACAGGTTGTACTTGTAGCTGACAAGGGCAAATGAGCAATGGATCCCATGAGTGGAGAATACATGAATAATGAATAATGACTGATTAACAGAAACTCTTAGCAAGGCGAAAGAACCTTTGATCTGATAAAGGGTTGCTCATTGTTGCTTTGTTAGTTGATGTTGTATTTTATTTATTTTTTGGATATTATTATCTTTTTTTTTTTTTTATGTATTTATTTATTTTTTCTTTGGGGTGGGGGGGGGGGGGGGGGTGGGGGAGAATCTTGACTTTAAAGTGTTGGGAAAGAAGCTGAATACATCTATTGATCAATATTGTTGAATATGTATTGAAATAGGGCTTGTGTGGTAAAATCTGAACCTAAGCATCGTTATAAATACAGAAATATCGGAAGAAATCCAATATCCGCCTGTGAAATTCATAAATCCACCGCGCATTCATAGCTCTCAATGCCGCTAGCGATGGGGGAGATATCTATAGCCCATATATAGTGAACACCACTAGTCTTTTCTCTTTGTTCCTTCATACTTGTAGATGGCTGCTGCAGAGTCACCCTGTTCATCCTGTGTGGACCATCATAGTGAACATATGTGCCAGCTCTACCTGGCCACAATCAACCTCATGAGGGCGGGAGACGTTGAGACCAACCCTGGCCCTGGCCCAAGAACAGAGAATCAGAAAAGGTACAACGTATACCACTCTCTCTACAGATTTGCACATCACTGAGCCTATATCAGTCACCCTATTTTGTGTGCTAATAATTGACCAGCGAACTCATACAGAAAGGAGCTAAGTTGAATTAAATATCTAGAGAATACAACGCCATGGTCAGCCAGATATCGATCAGTTCTTTTGTGCACTCTCAATGAGGTAACTCCATTGGTCCATTAACAAATCTTGTATTATAGCCATTTAAGCATTCTGTTCAATTCCAAAATAAACGGGTTAACTATAGGCACATAGCAGAGAACAGTGGTTAACAACAATGTTTAATTTTCATTATGACTGATAGCTGAGAATAGGTCAGTTTGTGCTGTGTTTGAGTGTTCTTTGTCAACGTAATGCACCTCTCGTTGAACTTGTACCACTTTTGGGCTTATTCTGAAAGCTTTCAGGTGAGATGCTTTCTGGATCCCTAGAGGCAGACCCAAAGCTGCTCCCACTCGCATGCTTGTAGGTTGGCCCCCCTCCCCCATTGCAAAATTCCTGGCTACTAAACTAGCAGCCAGTTGCTTGACAAGCTATAATTTCAATGTCCCATATCAACTGAAGAATACCAACATATCTGATTGTGTTTATCATGTGTGTTCTATCTCCCTATTCCAATACAGTGCTCTACAAGAGACAGAGCTTGTTCGTTTGGCAAGGATCATTGATCCAAGCTATTACGATGATGTTGGAACACACCTTGGAATTCCATTTGCTGAGTTGAAACAGCTCAGAGTCGATCATCCAACCGATGTGAGGGGGGGGCCCTTACTGAAGTGTTGATGACATGGAACACCAGGGAGGAAGGAGGCAATAAGAGGGAGATTCTGGCTAAGGCGCTGAAGGAAGCAGAGCTGGATGATCTGGCAGGGAAACTGCTTACAGGCAAGCTCGTTGTCAAAGGTAAGTCATACTAATATACTGCACACCAACATTTAAAGGTATGGTGAAATCCCGGCTTTGATTCAGGTTTATAGCTTTGAATATGTGCCTTTATTGATATATCACACTTTTTTTCAAAGAAAACCTTTTAGTTGGGCAAAAAAAAGTACATTTCATGCATCTTTTTGTCGTCGGCATTCCATACTTCCAAAAAAGTGATTTACGTCACCTGCAGTCTGTGACGTCATCTATGACGTCATGAACATTCATTTTTAGACATTTCAAATTTGAACTTCATTTTCCGGAAGAGCGTCAACAATAATGACCAAATACCGAAAATCAATTGAATATGTGAAGTATTGGCTAAGATATGCCCATCCAAATTAATTTTACTTCAATGGGCAATCAGTGTTATAGAGCTCTGGTTCATAAAGTTAATACCAGAGCACTATAACGCTGATTGCCTGAGATATGCCCATCCAAATGAATGTTTTGTCAATGGGCAATCAGTGTTATAGTGCTCTGGTAATAACTGTATGAACCAGAGCTCGATTTTTTTTCTTATTTTTGTTCTCGGATATTCATAACCGAAAATTTGTATTCGGTATCTGACCTTCACAGTCTCAATCAACTTCATGTATTACATAATTTGTTTTGCTAGTGCAACCATTTGAAAGAATTCAAGATTGATAGTCATTCTTTCTATGCCAGTTTGATATACATCTGCCCAATAAAGCTTTTAAAATATGACTCTCAATTGAGCCACAGAAATATCTTTTCCATAGACTTTTGGGGGTCAAAGAACATACTTATTTACCCCAGTCATGTGTTAATACTGCTTTATAACATTTGAAAATATTGGAATAATGAAAATCATTCACATTTATACAATGCATGCTAATGTAGTGTATCATCTTCATTTCTGGTGTTAACAGATTCACCATCAGCATCTTCAGTGGAAAGCACTGCTTCAGAGATGAAGGATGAAAGAGGAGGTAAGTGCTTGTAACCCCTTTTTTATTTTTTGCTCAGTGTAGTTTGATCTTTTTTGTTTCATTTTTTGTATTTTAATTTTTTTTTTTCTAGTTTGAAAAGAATGAGACAAAGAAGTGAATTAGTTTTTCAAACTGATTAGAAAATAAAAACAATAGAGTTGTATTTCTAGTCTGAAACAACCAAGCTCACTCCCATCTCTAGTGGTTCCCTCATGCCTGGCTGCTTTCCTCTTACTAATAGAAATGTGGAAAGAGTTTTGATTTGTCTGATTTCCTCTTTGTAGTTAATATGATTATTAAGATGTGTATGATGTAATTTGAAAAAAGTAGAAAGGGTTATTTACAAAATTGTATGCAAACCTATGGCAATGCATCAGCAAATATCTCATTGCAATTTTGTGTTTATTACTTGGCCATTATGACAGCCATTTACCATTGTATAAACCTTTTGTCCTTTTTTGCATTAGTTTATCAAAATACACTGTCCGGAATTATACAATTTTCACTCAAAATAATTATCCCATTCAGGACTGGTCTTGAAAATACCTGGGCTTTGGCATTGGGAAAACATGTTGTACCAACATAAATCGGTCCTGAATGGGTTAATATGTACACAACTTATGAGCACTGATACTCACTGAAATAAAAATACCTTTTTTTAACCAACTTAGCAGAGGTAAACATCAGTTATCTTTGTTAATTCACTGCTTAAAGGGAACCTTGTTGGTCTTGTTTTATAAACATTTCCAAATCCAAAAGCAGAGTACTACAGGTTTTCAAAATAATGAAAGACAAAACATTGCAGCGTCATGATGTGGAGTTCGGTGAGAGACTTAGTGTCACTAACAAGTTGTGTTATGTTTCTTTTCACTGACAATGGATTTACTAGATCCATTTTAACTATTTATAACATTACGTTTTGATTAATATTCCTTTGCCCCGATATATGCCAAGGGAAAATCACTTTTCTACCAGGTTTGGTAAAATACTATAGACTGAGAGAGCTTAAATTACTAAAATATTTTACCAGCAATACTTTTCTTTTTTCTTTATAGGTCAGGCATCATCTGCTGGATCTGCTTCACCCCTCTCAGAGGAGGAACTACAAAGGTGCTGCGACGATCTGAAATCCTTCTATCGAACGCACCTGTGTAAGATACAAGAAGACCCTCTAGATCCTTTCACCCTTCGTCAATTTGAAGACTTGTACACAAACCTGAAGATGCTTCAAGAAGATGGCAAAAAATGGAAACAACTGGATTACAAAGACATCCTCAACATCAAGGTCAATGAGAAACTTCCAAAACGACTGATGGTGCAGGGAGAAGCAGGAGTTGGCAAGACCACATTCTGTGCTAAGATAGCATGGGACTGGGTCAAAGGAACACATCCATTCCAGCAATTTCACATGGTCATAGTTGTTCCATTGCGAGAATCAGAGGATAGTACAGTTGGAGAAGTAGTCAAACGTTACCTATCAAGAGGCAATCCAGTTCGAGCCAGCCAGCTGGATGAATACATCCTACTTCATCCAGACAAGGTCTTCATCATTTATGATGGGCTAGACGAGTTCAAGAAGAACATCATACAAGAAAGCACCCAGGCATATACAGGCACCTCACAAACAAGAAGCAACACAAACACAACTAAGGCTTCTCCAGCTAGCCACACTACTACTCCTGAGACAAATATTGTACAGACTCTCTCTTCAGACCAACTAGAAACATGTCTTGTCCTGGTTACATCCCGTCCCTGGAAGGCAATTCAGATCAGATGGAATGTTAAGCTGAACAACCTGTATACCTTCATCAGTGTTGAGGGATTCACCAAAGAAAACCTCTCAGTGTACATTAAGAAGTATTTCAAAAATGATGAGGTGAAAGCCACTAATCTGATCCAGTTTATGCAGGACAACGACATCATAGCAGAGAATATGGCGCCTTTCCCCATCTACGTGTCCATGCTGTGCTTGATGTGGAATGAACTGGGGGAAGAAAAGTGCAGACAAATCCAACAGATGCAGACATTTTCACAACTGTTCATGGAAATGTTTCTATTTCTCAAGGAGCACTTTGGTCTAAAGACCTACAAGAATCTAGATGATCCAGAGCGTATCAGGTATCAGAAGAAAATTGATGAGCTTCTTAAGCCAGTGGCTCAGATCGCCTTTGATGGTCTGATTGATAAGAACATGGTCTTCCAAGAGAAGGAATTCAAAGATTGTGAGGAGGCAATGATGACCGCATGCAAGATAGGAGTTCTGACAAAAGAAAAGAAGCTCATCCCGAGAGCACAGTGGCATGATACGACACAGTCCCCTCTGCAGTCCACTGTTTGTTTCTCCCATAAACTCTTCCAAGAGTATATGGCGGGAATACACCTTGCTTTACTATTCTATTCCGACCGTAGGGAGTATGTACGGCTTATAGAAGAGGTTGTGTTGCCAAAGAAGGAAGAGTTGAGATATCTGCTGTACTTCTGCACGGCACAGGACAAGGAGGTTGGAATTGATGTCCTGACCAGGATGACCAAGTCTTACACATTGGCAGCCCAAGGCATCCAGGCAGAGAAGCAAAGGGAAGACAAAGAATGGGAGGATGAGCCGAGGCAGATCCGGGACCAGAGGGACATGCAGATGCAGAGGCAGAGTCAGGAGCAAAGGGAGGTGAAGATGCATTGGCTGAGGGAGATGAGGCAGACGGAGGAGGAGAGGGAGGAGAGGGAAAGGGAGAGGAAGGAGAGGGAAAGGGATTTCCTGGTGGATGTGGCATTTGAATGCCATGACAGAGATGCAGCTGAATTGGTGAAGATGAATGCATTGTCTGACATGACATCATTGACAATTGATGGTGAGATGACTGCACACACACTAGCAGGCTACAAGTTTGTGCAACAAGACTTCATACAAAATCTAGTAAGTGCACATACTAAGTATTTTTTCACATGAAACCAATATTTTATGATATGCACTGTATAAGCAGTGGAAACTTCACATTAAAGTTCATATTTTAGTCGCATTTCTATTTTCTGATGCTTGTATATTGCTAACACCATAATATACATTGTCCTCCTTATATCGCATTGTTTGTACTAATGTCTTTACACCACTTGTTTACACTACGTTATGGTCATTTGGCAAATTGGTAGGGGGACTGGGGTTGCCGTTTGCCAGAATGATATTCTTCCTATCTCTAACAAATTGAGCTGTGCCAAAATGGGGTGAATTATTCATATTTTTACGTGAATATAAGGTGATTTTTTGTCAAACTGCTGTGCCTTCCTATTTCATCCCATCCCTCTCCTGTCTCATACACTAGAGATACCAGTTGCTACTATGATCATGCTTGTGTTTTCTTTCATTGTATTCAATACCCAGTTAATTATATATGTTGATACCTGTGTCTTTTTGCACTTCAATCCAGGCTTGGCTGACTGTCAATTGACAAACACTGTTCATTCATGCTCTCTGCTTAGCTAGCTGAGGCTATCTGCAGGTCGACCTCCCTCAAGACTGTGAGCATGATTCTCATCAGGGAGTTAACAACACTAAATTCATATTACCAACTTGAATCCGTTCGTGAAATTTAGTCCATGGATTACTAAAATGATGTCATGTGATATTAACCCAGGGTTCCATTGACCATCCAGGCCCATATGTTAATTATATATGTGCCCTTTTTCTTTACTATCCAGGCTAAGTTGAATATAGAGAAAGAGTGTACATTGATGCTCTCTGCTGAGCTAGCAGAGGCTATCTGCAGGTCTACCTCTCTCAAGTCTATTGTCATGGAAAGCTGTACTCTCCATGACAACTTCTACAGCATCCTTGCTACAAAGGTACAAGTCGCCATGGTATGTGCATTCCATTCTTCAGTTATTTCATCATGTTAAACCTTTCAGATCCAATCAGTGAAGAGATCATTGACTTATCACTTGATGACTATCTTCAACATGGACTGATGTACTGTACATGACACCTTCTACAACATCATTGCTACGAAGGAATAAGGCACCATGGTATGAATTCCATTCTTCAGTTATGCCATCATGTTACCCGTTTCAGATCCATCCGTGAAGAGTTCATGGACTTATAACGTGTTCAAAATGTAGGCCAATTATGGCATGATAGATTACATTAAAATAAAATAATGCACATGTTTATGACAAAATGGCATACTGTATCCTAACTATTGGGTTGTGAACTTATGATATAACCATTTTGTCTCGAAATGACTATTTGAAGAAAAAACAGCTAAGTCTGTGCTTTTATATTTTTCACATACTAAAATGTAATGTGGACGGCATTATCTGATGTGCACCTGACTTTCAATCATATGATTCCTGGCTAGAAAGCAGTTGACACTGGGCACTTCTGTCCAACAACAAGTCATTCACTTCATGTCTGGCAGATGTATGCATGGGTACTCGCATGGTCGTGTATAAACTAGCCTGAGCTTTCATTATTGTATATGGCTGCATGCTCTTGTTGAGTAGGTTCATGAATTTGATGTGCAAGATCATTGTGTACATTGGACCAATGATGACCATGCTTTATAATACACATTTAGAGACATCCTATGGAAATGTGATATCTTAATATAACAACCATGTATTGTCATTCTTATCATAGGTTGAACATCTGGAACTGCAGAACTTCACTCTGAGCAAATCAGCCAGCAGAGATGTAGCAATATGGCTGCAGTCATTATCCAACTTGAAACACCTTGAGCTGCTTAGTGTACATCTAGATGATGACTTCTTTGCCATGGTATCTGCTCATGCTGCGGCAATCAAGGTAACTTTGTGTTTGCCCATCAATGTTATAGATAGCCTGTTCCTATTGTGAGCTATAATTATATGCACTGCCTATACATTCTAACTATGGCCTGTTTGCATAAAATCATCAGTGCAATAATTTTGCAAAACCCTTGTCAGAATTCCATAATGCTGCACATAAACTTCCAATGTGTGATCAACTCTTTATGAACACAGATAATATCAACTAATTTAACCTGTTCCCTACGAGTTTCCAAAATCCCTATTGACTATGTATACACAACCCACTCAGTTCCCATAGTCAAGGGGTTAATATTAGAGTTCAATGCACAATTGCATAATTGTAAAGTAAATAGACAAAAAGTTTTTATGCCAGTACAGTGATTGAGTCAACATGTATGTGTATATGCATACTATTATTCTGCACATGGATTTCAGGTCTTACAAATAATGCTAGCCACACATACTCCATGCCCCAGTTTATGCGAACAATAACTTCATAATAGGTGGTGGCCATCTCTGGGCATTTTGCTTAACCCTAATCCCAATGGTTTATTTTGATCACTTGAGTCCACTGGGGGGGGGGGATTTTGCCCCCCCCCCCCCCCTCAAATCTCGGCAATAAATGGATCGATTGACTTGAAAATTGGCAAGTCAAGTAGAATAAGAACTTGAAGAAAAAAAAAAATTATATTACAGCTAAGCTAAGCAGTTGACCCTGGGCACTACTGTCCAACAACAAGTCGTTCACTTCATACTGGTATGTCTGGCAGATGTATGCATGGGTACTCGCATGGTCGTATATAAATTAGCCTGAGCCTTCATTATTGTATGGCTGCATGCTCTTGTTGAGTAGGTTCACGAACTTGATGCGCAAGATCATTGTGTGCATTGAACAAATGATGACCATATGCTTTATAATACACATTTAGAGACATCCTATGGAAATGTGATATGCTAACATAACAACCATGTATTGTCATTCTTATCATAGGTTGAACATCTGGAACTGCAGAACTTGACTCTGAGCGAATCAGCAAGCAGGGATGTAGCAACATGGCTGCAGTCATTGTCCAACTTGACACACCTCAAGCTGTTCATGGTACATCTAGATGATGACTTCTTTACCATGGTATCTGCTCATGCAGCAGCAATCAAGGTAACTTTGTGTTAGCCCATCAATGTTATAGATAGCCTGTTCCTATTGTGAGCTATAATTATATGCACTGCCTATACATTCTAACTATGGCCTGTTTGCATAAAATTATCAGAGCGATAATTTTGCCAAACCCTTGTCAGAATTCCATAATGCTGCACATAAACTTCCAATGTGTGATCAACTCTTTATGAATACAGATAATATCAACTAATTTAACCTGTTCCCTACGAGTTTCCAAAATCCCTATTGACTATGTATACACAACCCACTCAGTCCCCGTAGTCAAGGGGTTAATATTAGAGTTCCATACACAATTGCATAATTGTAAAGTAAATAGACAAAAAGTGTTTATGCCAGTACAGTGATTGAGTCAACATGTATGTGTATATGCATACTATTATTCTGCACATGGATTTCAGGTCTTACAAATAATGCTAGCCACACATACTCCATGCCCCAGTTTATGCGAACAATAACTTCATAATAGGTGGTGGCCATCTCTGGGCATTTTGCTTAACCCTAATCCCAATGGTTTATTTTGATCACTAATTGAGTCCACTGGGGGGGGGGGGGGGATTTTGCCCCCCCCCCCCCTCAAATCTCGGCAACGAATGGACCTCAAAAGTGACCCATTTTGAAACGCTCTGATTTCAAGGCACTATTCATGCGTTTTCAATTGAATTCCTCTCATTCATGGCCAACTCATTCAAGTCGCATTACATCCTCTACACAATGGTATACAGATACCGACACCAAATCAGAGCGTTTTGAAATGGGTCACTTTTGAGGCTCCCCCACATTCATCTCCCTGCAGCCGCCCTTTACAAAAATCATTATAAATGTCACATTTTCATACAGAAGATTTGTTGGGCTTTCCGTTGATATCAATTTAAATCATGAATATTTTATTTGAAATGCTAAAAAACCCTCCCAAAAGCTCGAAAAAAATGCAACGCTCTGATTTTTTGTCAACTCCATATCTTTTTGTCTGATTTCACACTCGACCCATCTCCATATTCCGGTTCGCTGCACACACCCCATTTGCATAATCCTTACGATTAATATGCCATCGTAAGGAAGAGATAATTTCCATTAAAATGGTATCAAATTCAACAATTTTGATGAATGGAAAGGGTGGCAGTATTCAATAGAATGTTAACCTTTAGAAAACTGGTCAACACAGTCTTGCACTCGTAAATTGAATGCATTGGGGCCATTTTGCGAGATTTCACTTCCTGCCTCCCCCTATTCTCTGGGCTACTACAATGGCCCCAATTGCATAATCACTACACATAATGCACCGTTTGAAAGGTATATAATGAGGCTTTATTGTGACACCGATTTCAAGTATTCTTATTAAAAAATACGAGAGATATGAACGATGAAACTTGAGTTTCCGAACTTTTTTTGAGGGGCTTAGATACTCAATTAATCAGTAAATTAGATATCAATATCTCACAAAATATGTCGGACATGTATTTATGGCAGTTAGATATTGAAGGTAAGCATGCCGATCAAGTTTCGACTCAGCACTAATTGTACATGTTCAGATTTTATTTAGACTTTAATTTAACCCAAGGTTATTTTCATAAATTTTCTAATTCAATTTACTATGGGTACTTCCAATTTGGTCCATGGCCTTAAATGACTCAAATTTATGCAGTTTTATTTAATTTTCAATTTAACCCTGCATTGAGAATTTGGGCCTTGGTGTTCACCCAACCCTTTGTTATTGAACATGTTTGAAACCCACAGATCCAGTCATTGACATTGAGCCTCATCTCTCTGAGCCACCAAACATCAAGAGACCTTGCTACAGTTATCTGTCTGATGCCTGACCTGACCAACCTGACCTTGGGACTGGTCTGCAGCATCAACATCCACAGAGTCTTCATTCAGAGAATAGAACAGATGAAAGCAGACTATATGGTATGCCAGTCTTTTTTGTCAAACATGTATTTCTTTTTTGTTTTGGTGATCTCAAGATCGAATGCTTGTCATTTAAATATTTAAATAAAATTTACCTGAAGCTAATTGGGAGTGCAAATGTAATTCACACAGACTAATCCCAAAGCATAGGAATGTTGATACAAACAGCAGAACGAAGTATAAATTATTGTTAAAAAAAAATTGTACATGCATGTGAATGATGCATTGTACATATTGAAATCTGGGACAGTGTTAAAATTGTCAGATGTCCGCCCGATCGATATTTGAAGTTACCTAATATGTCATGAATTCCAACATATTTTGTATATGTGTGCATGTATATGGCATGTGCTATGTACAGTACATGTTGCTATGAAATCATGTTATCGGTAAGGTACACACTAAAGAGACAAAACCTAGAGTCGAGGCATTTGAGCAAAGCAGTACTTAAAATTGCATTTGACAACCTACAATACATGTACTAAGTGTAGCAAAAGTTAGAGCAATGGAATTGGGACTCAATGACATTGTCATATGAGCGTATGTAATATGCCAGAAATATGAACATTTTTATTTTATTTTTGTTTTTGTTATTCTTCAGAAACAGAAAAACATATGATTGCATTTGGAAACATAGTTGCATTATTGTCCTGATGCAGGACAGCATGTAAAATAGTCAGGATATCCCCATCTTACTGCAGCATAGAAATAAGCAGGGTTATCAGTTTTGAGCTGAAGTCTGAAATCAGGCTCAATCTTATAATTAATAACTAGGTTCTCGGTCCCTTGGCTTGTAACACTCCGGCACCCCTGAGTGAGACTGTTTTAATGCTGTTTTTATAGAGCTGTATAATATTATGGGTGATCCTAGCTCACACATTGCCTCGAGTTGATCAGATTTCTAATCAGCAATTGAGCATTGAAATTTGACAAGCAGGGAGCCATGGTCAAAATAACATCATACACAATATATATACAAATTTATTACAAATATACTAATTTGAACAAGAAATTTTGTTTTTGTTTTGATTTTCTGCTCCATAAAAATAGCATAGAATTAGCATACAAATAGGGGGGAGGGGAAAAACTGTATACAGGTGATCTTTATAGACGGGTTCTGTAAAAGTGCTTTTATCTACACGGGATCCATTTTGGTAATCACTATCTGTGGTTGACTGATGTAAACCTGTGTATAGTGACCACCTAAAAGAAACAAGAAAAGTGACCACTGTATACAGGTGACCTTTATTGACAGGTTCTGTAACATTGTTTTTAGCTGCAGGGGATTACTTTAGATGGTCACTATAGGCAGGTTGACTGATGTAGACAGGTGGTTGCTAAGATAGGTTAACCTGTGTACAGTGACCATGTATTAGAAATGGGGGCCACTGTAGACAGTGTGTCTCATCATGTGGACCTGCTATGTTTTGAAGCTGAACAGCTCACAACTCCTCAGATTTGTGTCTTCATTTAAACTGAACAATGCAGAATAATATTGAAACATAGAGACATCGAATAACAATACAGTATCTCTGACCGCTAGCAGTGTTTTCCACCAAGCAACAGTTGAGCTGGAGATGCGACTCAGATGAGTTGTGAAATGTTCTGATTACTATAAGCTTATTTCAAAATTAGTTTCCTGGATGTATTACAATTCATTGTCATATTTCATGTTTTGTTATGACAGGAATGCCTGCCACACATCTCCAAGGGGGATTTCAAGTTCAATGGAAAGACCTGCTCAACTGTAGACTCATTTCTGCAGGCTCTTCAGCTGGACGAGAATACCTGGTAAGATGGGACACATGGAATCTACTGATGAATGTTAAATTGCAATAAAGGCTCACTGTTATTGCGCAGTCATAATGATGAAAAGACCGGACATCATAAATCATCTTTTGTAGTATTAGACAAACAATGTTCTTGAACCAAAATTCATCTACAAAATATATGACAATCTATAATCACTTACTAAAGGAGAATATGTTGATGATATTCTCCCTTTAGCTTCCCAGCTATAAATAATCAATGATTATTACTGAAGATTGATTTGTGCTCATTTGTTTCCTTTAAACCACGATCACCATCACTCCACCCAGTTTACTGCCTCAAAGTGAACATAATTTAGACTCCAGTTACATTTGGTTGTATTCTGAAACAAACTAGTCTGATAATTTGTGAGCAATATAACAAAAGACAGGCTTGGTTAGCGTTCAGTCTCTACAGCTGGACAAGGGCTGCAGTAAACCTATATTTAGGAATGACTGATAGACAAATAAGCATTTGTGATAACTGACTAATAAAAAATAATAATTTAATAATTGAACATGAGCAATCATTTTTAATCATTTAAAAAATATTTCTAGTCAGTTTCCTCTATGTTTGAATTAATTTAACCCTTTCCCTAAGAGATTCTGAAATCTCCATAGACTTTGTACACAACCTACCCGGTGCCTGTAGTCAAGGGGTTAATAAATGAAGTATACATAATTAAATGCACATTTTATGAAGCCATAATATTTTGTTGTTAAAATTAAAATTAAAATGCCTATAATTGAAAATGAAACAGTAGACAAATATGCTGACTATTCATGAATTGAATAGGTCATGACAGTAAAACAATTAGGATTTTAACCTGCTGCGTCTTGACTACAGACTACTGCATCAGCTCAAAAGCTATTCAAGCATTTGAGCTTCTCCTTACTCATGAATTAATATTTTAATATTTCCTTACAGGATTCTCTCTGAGGATGATTCTGATTATTTTGTAGAAGAATACAGCGATGAGGATGAAGATGGCGATGATGACACCGACGATGGCAATGATGTTGATGTTGATGATGATGGGGATGATGATGATGATGGAGAACAGCAGCGTGTACAGCTCGGACTTCCAGACCAAGAAAGTAATGCAGCAACTGAATCACAGCAACCTTGCTCTAGTGATGCACAGATGCTTAGGGAGGCTGAAGCCACTCCAAATGGAGATCAAAGGTATATTAGCTATATTGATATATGCTTTTGCCTAAGTGACTCATTTCACTTTGCACTTCGGGGAGCATGGGGGTATGTCCAAAAAATCCTTTTCAAATTGATAGGCCACTAATATGTGTAAAACCCTACTCACAGTTAAGATTTAAATTAAAATCAGTGAATCAGTGGTAGCAGAATATAAATCATGTCAGCATGAGTTGTTACCGTACTATAAATCGTCCCAAAATGGAATGCGTTCAGGTCCTTCCCACTATTCAAGAACTGTTGTGAAGTGTCCCAATATCACTTTAATGGTAGATGAAAATGTAATAATTGAAATACACTGGGCCCAAAAAGAAACTTATATTTTTTCACGTGGTCATATCTTGAAAATCTGTCCATCAAAATTAACCAAAATGACACACAATATTACTTAAATACCCCTCTCCAATGACATGTCAATATCCAAACGGTTACCTTACTGACAGAAATGAAAAATGCACTGGAATGGAACCGGTTGCTGTATCACATGTCACAGCCTGGACATTTCGGCAACAGAGTTTAAGGCAGGTGAGGAAGTCAAAACAAATTGAAATGAAGGTAATGTCAGTTACCCAAACATAGACATCAATAGTGGGTGTGTCCACCATGTGATTGGAAGCATTCAGTGCATCCGCTATGCATGCTGTCCACCAGGCTCTGATACAGGCTTGGGAGACCGTTCCTCTCTTCCTGTAGAGCTGCGCTGATCGTGTGCATTAACAGGCGGATTGTCCCTATAGTGTGACATGTGGTCCCGGAAGTTGTTCCATGTCAGTGCTTTTTGCTGTTGTGTCAATTGGGCAAGTGCTTGGTTACTGATATGTGTTTATAGTAGAGTATTTAAGTAATCTGGTGTGTCATTTTGGTTAATTTTGATGGACAGGATTTTAAGATATGATCATGTGAAAAATTATTAGTTTCTTTTTGGGCCCAGTGTAGTACAATTGTAGTTAAGGGAAGGTGACTTAGCTCAGTCTGGAGCGCATTTACTTGGGTGCGAGAGATCCCCGGTTCGATCCGGACCATCGGACAATGCATCTTTTATCATGCTATTAAACCCTTATGTATTATCAGCCTTCCCACTTGCTTTCTATGCAGGAAAGGATTCACGGAAAACACTCCGTCCCTCGGATAGGATGATAAACAGAGTCCCACCTCATACACGCCAACTAGTCTACTTCTCGAAAAACTCCAAATTAAATGTGTTATAGCATGCTATCAGTGCTTGGGTGGGAGGACTCATCAGTTGCTCCCCCCTACTGACAACACGTCTTACTAGCACGTCAGTGTATGGAAAAAATCCCATATGTTATAAGGAGGGCTTTGTCCAAGAATGGATGAACTATAGCCTTGTATTATGATTATTATTGTTTTATATATGATTATGTTTGTTTTTCAGCTAGATTATTTGTAGAGTAATTGTACTGCCTTTACAATGCCTAGGGGTTCGGATTGATGGAATCGTTGGCCCACTTCATTTGTGCATGACAACCAACTGTACAATGACCCTTTGCCCTACAGGGGTACACCACAGAATATCCCATGGCATCGTCAGCCCACCCCATTTCTACATGGTAACCAACTGTACCCAATGGCTGCACATATTTATCACCTTCCAGCCAGACCATTCCAACTATGATTGCAGATCACATCAACCCATCTACCCTACTCTCAGACTAAAAACGCTCGCCAATCTCTCAAATTAATAAATGTATTTTTATCGTTATTACAGGGGAACCTCATCTCGAGCCATTGAGACTTCTGGTCAACAGTGCGCAGAACCATCACGTCAGCCATGTTATCATAGGACTTCATCAGCAACTCAACCCAATCATCAAACACACCTGAACCGATTACATACTCACTTATGATCCAGGTCAGCTGGCACCCAATGCTGCACCAATCACTCAAATAAATAAATGTATTTGTTATCATTATTATTACAGGGGAACATCTCCTCAAGGCATTTAGATTGCTGGTCAACAGCTCGCAGAACGATCACGTCAGCCATGCTGTCATATGACTCCACTCCCAGGGCCTTCCATCCACTCAGCTCAATCATCAAGCACAGCTGAGCGGGCTACTCACTCACGTAAACGGAAGCACAGTCAGCAAGCTTTTGATTTAGCTCTTTAATAGTGGATCAGCCAATGCTGCGCAGAATTCTTGTCTTCCAGCCAGACCATCCCCTCAATCTAGCATGCAGAACACAGCAATCCATCTACCATAGCCTCAGACTAAAAACGCTCACCAATCTCTCAAATAAATAAATGTATTTTTTATCATTATTACAGGGAACCCTCATCTCATCCTATTGAGATTTCTGGTCAACAGCATGCAGGACCATCACGTCATGGGACTCCACTCCGAGGGCCTTCCATCCACTCAGCCCAATCATCAAACACAGCTGAACCGGTTACTCACTCACGTAAACGGAAACACAGTCATCAAGCTTTTGATCCAGCACCCAGTGGATCAGCCCATCATGCAGTTCAGCTGCCTCCCAATGCTGCACAGATTGCTCATCTTCCTGCCAGTCCGGCTCACCGCCAGTCCATCCCCACAATCTAGCATGCAGGTTACATCAAACCATCTACCCTACCCTCAGACTAAAATTGCTCATCCTTTCACTCAAATAACTAAATGTATTTTTATCATTATTACAGGGGACCCTCATCTCATCCGATTGAGACTTCTGGTCAACAGGACTGGCAACCATCATCTCAGCAACATTGTATAACTCCACCCCCAGGGCCATACATCCGCTCAACACACTCCTCAAACGCATCAGAACTGGTTACTCACTCGCATAAAAGGAAACACAGCAATGAAGCTCATCATCAAGCAGACAGTCTTCTAGCTGTGCATTCAAAACCCAGTAAAACAGCCAGACGTTCACCACCCAGTCATCGAACACCCAGTCATTCATCACGCAGTCGTCGAACACCCAGTCATTCATCACGCAGTCGTCCAACACCCAGTCATTCATCACGCAGTCGTCCAACACCCAGTCATTCATCACGCAGTCGTCCAACACCCAGTCATTCAGCACAAAGTCATCGAACACCCAGTCATTTATCACCAAGTCGTCCAACACCCAGTCATTCATCACGCAGTCGTCCAACACCCAGTCATTCATCACGCAGTCGTCCAACACACAGTCATTCATCACGCAGTCGTCGAACACCCAGTCATTCAGCACGCAGTCGTCGAACACCCAGTCATTCAGCAAGCAGTCGTCGAACACCCAGTCATTCATCACGCAGTCGTCCAACACACAGTCATTCATCACGCAGTTGTCGAACACCCAGTCATTCAGCACGCAGTCGTCGAAAACCCAGTCATTCATCACGCAGTCGTCGAACACCCAGTCATTCAGCACGCAGTCAGAGAACACCCAGTCATTCAGCACGCAGTAGATTGTCATACCATTAGAAAGGTCCCATCACAAGCTTTCATTTGATGCTTTGAACTAATTGTTCAATGATTGACAAAGATATGATTGTTTTAATTTTACAATCATAGGTCTTAAAATGCCAATTACTTCAAAACATGAATTACCGACAAGTAGCCGGTTACATAACAACCCTCATATAACAAGCTCATACAGTGAAACCTCATAATAAAGAGCTCTCATGATATAACAAATCCCTCTTATAACAAGCTCATACAGTGAAACCTCATAATAAAGAGCTCTCATGATATAACTAATCCCTCTAATAACAAGGTAATACAGTGAAACCTCATAATAAAGAGCTCTCATGATATAACAAATCCCTCTAATAACAAGGTAATACAGTGGAACCTCATAATAAAGAGCTCTGATAACAAAACCCTCGTATAACAAGTTACTACACTGGAACCTCATAATAAAGTGTTCTGATATAACAACCCTCGTATAACAAGGTACACAGGAACCTCATAATAAAGAGTTCTGATATAACAAACCTAGTCTTATAACATGGTTATACAGTGGAACCTCATTATAAAGAGCCTTCATGATATAACGACCCTCTTATAACAAGGTAATACAGTGGAACCTCATAATAAAGAGCTCTCATGATATAACAACCCTCTTATAACATGGTAACGTACCTCATAGTAAAGATCTGTTCTGATATAACAACCCTCTCTTTAATATAACAAGGTAATATGTACAGTGGATCCTCATAATAGAGAGTTTGAGGGAGGGTATTGCACAAAGAGTTGGGATCAAGTGTAATGTAGGTATTAGTTGTAATTCAGAACATGTCACTAAACATGCAAATCTGATTGGTTGAAATGTGCATATAGTTTCTGACTTAGTTGATTGCAACTTTACAATTGATAGCAACTCACTGTGCAACACCCCCTGATGCAACAAACCTCTCTTACATGTATGTCAATGTACTCTGCCTGGTTCTAGCTCTTTATTTATATTCCAATGATTTTTATTCTGATATAATCCTAGAAACCTGATAAAACAAGGCAATGTTGATAGTCCCAAGGTCTATGTATAGTAAGATGGTTCCACTGTATGAAGGAAATCCCTGTCTTTCATTGAGTTATCTTCAGCAGAAAAAACAAATATGTCTTTCACTCTGTACGTATGATCTGATTATGCAGAAATTTTCTTTTATCTTAGTTCCAGGATCAAGTACCAATGAAATTATGATGCAAATGTGTAATTGTGCATTATATTAAGTGTCATTTACACTACAAGATTCTGAAATCCCCATAGACTTTGTACATAGCCAAACGGGTTCCAGTGAGCAACAGGTTAATACATTCCTTGCCAAATGATACTTATAACAAGTGCCTTTCAAGCATGTATCTTTTTATCTATAGGATCAAGTATTATTTTCTGAAATTACGATTTAAATCTGTATTAAAAGTGCCATTTACATGTTAATTCATTCCAAG
This sequence comes from Echinarachnius parma, assembly GCA_037951105.1. Lineage (NCBI taxonomy): Eukaryota > Metazoa > Echinodermata > Echinoidea > Clypeasteroida > Echinarachniidae > Echinarachnius > Echinarachnius parma. Next base: position 153,535 of record JBAMJV010002884.1, on the reverse strand, counting down.
CCAAATACTTCTCGGTGTTAATATATGTGACCGGCTATAGCACAACCCTGTACAAATCAAAATGTAGATTTACATACCTAGCAAGGCCTTATCCAGGGTCTTCCATTTGATGCCGCTTTGTTCTAACTAATTGGTCAATAATTGATGAAGATATGATTGTTTCAACTTTTCCATAGTAAGTCTTTTACACACATAATGTGAACTTAAAATGCCAATTTCTTCAAAAACATAACTTACCGACAAGTGCAGGGTTTTGCTATATAGCAGGTCCCAGACAACAACAAGAGTCTTTCAAGCATGTGAAACCATACATCTATAAATTATTCAAAAGGATGTATTTCATTTTTGTAATGTTACCTAATGAAACGTGTATGTTCAATTGTATTGCAGCTTTAATAAACACAGTACTATAGTACTTGATACATGAACATTCCATTGAGGTATGTTATACCAGTTCCCTGTAAATCCTCCATGATCCTGCTTGGAAAGTGAATTAAATATAGGAGATATTGTTTACATTGTAAATATGATGTACATAATTTAATTGCAAAGAAATTTCATGAATATTGTAAATGTATAAAAGTGCAATTGTTTACATGTTATATTTGTCATTCTGCCTCTGATGAAGATTCTGCTGGGATCGAAGGCTCTTGTACATATTGCCTCCCATTATACTACTCAGGCTTTTATGTAGTGAATATTAAAGCAGTTGAATAGTTGTTTCTCAAATAAACTGCACTGTCAAACCACGCAAGAAACTGATAGATCTGTTCAAGGGACACTCACTGAAATCATCATTAAAATCAAAGGTTTTTGAGCACAGTAGCAAATGTCATTGAATCCCATTTGTATGTGACCACAAGTTATGGGTGAAGTTCTCCTTCATAAGAAGTGAAATACAGTGAAACCTCATTACAATGAGCTCTGATTTAACCAAACCGTCTTATGATGATGATGATAACCCACATCACTCGTATGGGTTCATTTGTCTGTTTAAATCATGCAAGGCGCCTGCTCCTCAATTCGGTAGACTATGGAATGGAAGCACAAGCTCTTTATATACACATATTTATTTGCGCTACTTATATTTGTTAACCGTGATATTGTTAAACAAGGTGATTTTAATGTTCCAATGTCCCATATAAAGGGGTTTGACTGTACTTATGGAATGTATACACAAGGTGTACAGGTCACTATGTTAACCGTGATATTGATAAACAAGGTGATTGTAATGTTCCCATGCTCCATGTTATAAAGGCCGGGGTTTGACTGTATGAAATAATGCTGATGAAATCATACTAAGTGTGTTGTTATCATTCTGTATCATCACACAATTTCCTTCCGATGGCGGGCAAATCTGAGAATGTAAAACGTCTGCCTCAGTTTCTTGCTATTTTTGTTTTCTAGTTGTACCAAGGGGGTATTCCTCCTTGGTTGTAGATGTACAGTATACAGCATAAGTCATAATGGAAGAAAGTACAAACTGAAATATAAAATATTGAAACTGAAATCAATTGAATAGTGGAGAAAGAAATTGTTCTACCAAAACATAATACGAATACCTCATTTTCAATTAAAGACATGATTTGTGCAGTGTTGCTGTTACAAGTAGTATGATTCATGCTCTACTATTGCAAACTTTGTGTCAATTGTTTTTGTTTTAAACATGTACATATTCCATACCAGTTTTGAAAAAAACTCTTTTGTAAATACAATGGACCAATTTAACATTCATCAGTTTGTGCCAATTTTCTTGTGTGTAAATAAGATGTACAATTTTGTAAACTCTGTATATCACTATTACTATTCTGTACTGTATAAACACTTTGTACGATGTTCTCGTTTTATACGCATTGTAATGTAAACACAGTCAGAATGGGAAACGTTCCCTCATACGAACTGAATTATAAAATGATGCAACTGCATGAAATCAAACCAAACATTGAAATAAGTGTATTATTTACATGATATGTAACGTGTTATTTGAGTGCAGTAAGATTGATACTATTGTACTGTAACATTATGACTTAGTTAACCTGTTCCCGACTAGACGTTGCGATCCCCATACAGTTAATACAGGGACCCCCAGGTTGCCGTAGGCACTAGGTTAAATCATCAAAGCACTTACTTATAAGGTATAAAGCACTCTAAAATGTTTGAATTGCTCCACTAAGCCACCCCCCCCCCCACCCACCCACCCACCCACCCAGTCTTGAAAACACAGAGTGTCATTTCATATACTGGGTGGGTTGGGGGGGGGGGGGGGTGGCTTAGTGGAGCAATTCAAACATTTTAGGGTGCTTTATACCTTATAATGGGCAAAATTAGGTTATATTGGGAACATTTTCAGGCTAAAACATTCCACCCATGTCCACATCTACCCCACCCCCTTCACAAACACACCGCATAGATATCTCGATCACACCCTTTACACATACACACACACACACACATACTTGTAAGCACCGGCAAACGGGGACTCTTGACTCTTTACCTGGAAAATGGGGACTCGCGAAAAAAAAAAGGATAGGGGGGTTCCTCATACAGCTAATGCACATCTAGGCTAGGCCAGGGGGAGGGGGGTATCCAGGTAATATCACATGAGGGCGGTATAGTAGTTTTCTTGCCGATCACGACACACGCACGATGTAAACCACACACTCCGATACACACAAACATTTCACATTTACATTCCAATCGGGGATGAGCTTCAGAACGGGCAGCAGTTCAATTAGTTACATTCTAAACGTGGACAAGCAGTGCTTTCTCATTGTAATTCTAACCGCGGACATCCGCAGTTGGGGTGTGTCCGCGATTAGATGGTGTTTTGTCACATGTATGTCCCCGATTTGGGGGTGTTTACAAACACACACACACACACACACACACACACACACAGCACACTACAAGTTGATGCCCACACGAAAACCAACCAAAGCAACTTCTCTATGGAAACTACACACTCCATATAACTGGGCGGTAGATGGCGCTATTGTACATGGATTAGAGAGCAAGATCAACTTGGTCATGTTGGTGCCGTACATTAGACATCTGTTGATTTGACCATCATTGTAGTAAAACACTCGTTGACAAAATACATGATTCAATATTTTATCATCGCTATCGACATCGGTATCATTTTAATTATACACATAATGATAATTGTGATGGTAATTATATGCTGATGGTGGTAATGATGATGATCTTGATGATGATGGCGGTGACAATTTGGCGCTGTTGAAAATCGATGATGACGGGGAATTTATTTCAGCAACAATCAATCGGAAAGAAACTTGATCTTTAAAAAAAAAATATTCCGAATTGCCATTCTAATCAGTATAATTTTAATTATACACATGGTAATGATTGTGATGGAAAAGTATGGTGGTGGTGGTCGATGAGGATGATGATGACGGTGAAGATCGATGATGATGGTAAATTTATTATAAAACAAAAGGGTATGTTTGTAGAGTTAAACAAACACGCGTTTAGGGTATATTTTTCTCCAAACTTGTTTCCCGGACTTGTCTGGAGTTTGCCGGCGATTTTCGCGACTTCGAATGATTCCAGGGGATTCTAGATCTTGGGAACGTCCCTTGATCATGCCCCCCCCCCCCCCCCCCCCCCCACCCCTCCACCATTCCCAGGTCCCCGCTTAGGCTCCGCATGTATCCAGGGCCCAGATATCAGCTGAATATACCGATGGAATTCCTTGTACAAGTACTACAAATGAGAACATGATAAGCAGAGTTTTGTTAATACATGTATCATTTAATCAGGTTTGGACAAATACAAACTCTGAGATACAATCATAATATGAGACACATTTTAAGGGGAGTGTCTAGAATAATATCCCTTGTATCATTGTAACCTCTACCCATTGTTCAGGTTTCTCAACAACATTTTGAACCATTTCGAGAACTCAGACTTTTGTGTAGGCCTAAATTATTCCAAAATGTTTCAGAAACAAGACATGGTAGTTATCATTTGTTTTTATAGTAACTAAACAAATACCTTGGCGTTGTCACATGCTGTATTAAATTGCAATTGGTATTATCAGAAATACAGTCAAACTTACATATGTTGAATCTGCTGGTACTGATGAAAAACATGAACAAGTTTTTAATTACAAATTCAACTTATAAAACAAACAAAAAAAAAAAACCAAAACAATAGATGATTCAAAATAGAGCTAGCCTTTTGAATATATTCAACGGAGACAAAGTTTCAACTATAGTGTGAGGCTGAAAGTAGTTCTTATTGACAAGTACATGTACATTATAACTTAATATAAGGTAGACCTTGTTAAGGGTTAAATGTTTAAGGTGGTTAAATATTTCCATTATTTTTAGAGGTTTAATTGAGAGCAATTGACGTAGACCTTGTTTCAGGGATTACACTTGTTTGGGGGGCAAAATTGTCTAAAAGCACGCGAAAATACTCGAATAGGATATCAATTTGACCAATTGATAACACTTTTTTAGGGTGGGTTCGAAAAACCTGTTGGCGAGTGTGTGTATACATCAATATTGTTGGATTCTTCTTCTTCTTTTAATTTTTTGTTTAGGTTAATAGACGGTTTGGGGTGTGTGATATGGTTTTAGGTAAAGATGGTACTCTCTTAATGCGAAAGAGTGGATTCTCCGCTCTAGCTGTCGAGTGACATGCGTTTCAACTCTGAAAAGAGTTGAAATCGACTCTGAAAAGAGTTGAAATCGACGCCGCCGCGTGTTGAATAGGCGTTCGCGATAGTATAGTATGAGTTACCGTTTCAACTCCGAGAGCGAGTTGAACAAAAATCGAGACACAGCCACTAAGGCAGCCAATCAGTGATCATCTTTGAGTCACGTCACGCGCGCGATAAGGAAATTTTAATTCGATGCGGGAATTATTTGCACCGCTGTACTAGCTCGCTCTTCGTCATCATTTTGGACGTCGGAGATCGAAGATTTAGGAGATCGAAATCACATTCAGACGGTTCTATAATAAAGGAGAACTCAGTGAGGACTTCCGCAAAACACTTGAAGGTGAGTTTTTATCATGATTTAAGTTTATACTTAGACAAATCAATCTTTCACTTTCGGCTTTCATTTATACGCCAATTTGCAATCACAACGCAAACGTTACGGCGCGCACCAATGTAAGTGCGCGCGTGTGTGTGTGTGTGTGTGTGTGTTTGTACACGGGTGTGACTTGTCAAAAATGATGGTCAAGCGATTAAATAGTTGAAACATAATTTCCTTGCAACATGTTCAGGTAATTAGTATACTGAAATATTCTCTAAGTTCTAAAGATTATAGATGAACAGAATAATCGGGTGAAAACTGACTCATCTTGCAAATTATCCTCAATATCTTACTGGTGGTTCAGGGTGGTTTCTTTCAATATTATAGACAGTGATACTCTAGCCTAGTGCGCGTAGTGGAAATACCAAACAGGCTCGTTTTATTGCTGAATATATCCAAATAGTCTAAAGACTTCATCACTTATTCACATATCAACTTCACTATATAATTTAATATTTCCTTGGCTTTCATACCAGCCATATTTCCAAGCACATAACCCATTCCTTGAGTTATAATTTAATCAAAATCCACAAACTAGCAAACACAATTACCACTAAACGCGCGCGCGCCGATCACTCACAGTCTTCTTCTTCTTCTTCTTCTTCTTCTTCCTTGGTAGTGCAGACTTCATGACTGAAGATTACGCACTGCGTGTGGTGCACATACAGTATAGTACAGTGAACGCAAACAAAATAAACAAAACAAAAACAAAAACAGAGACGCGACAGCACAATAAAACACAAACAACGTGGGGGGGGGGGGGGGGGTGGGCGTTTAGATGCAGGCGGCCCTCACTGCTGCTGCTCTGAATGCATCGAGTGAAGGGAAGGCTGCTGGGTCAATTTTTAACGCGTTCCAGTCCTTGATAGTGCGAGGGAAGAAGGATGATGAGCACACTTGAGAGCTGCATTGTGGGGTGAAAAATCTACTCCCATGTCCTCTGGTGCTTGTTGTTAGTGTGGTAAGGTGGTCATTCCAGGGTACGTCTACTAGCCCAAATCGAATCTTGTAGAGCATCGCTAGTCGGCCCTGTAGCCTCCTGTTCTGTAAGGATTGCCATTTGAGCCTGTTCATAAGGTCTGTGACACTTGCTCTGCGGTCGAAGGTGCTCGTGACGAACCTGGCGCTGTTCCGTTGCACCTGCTCTACTTTTCTTATGTTTCTTTGTGTGTGGGGGTCCCATACGGAGGCTGCGTACTCCGTTATTGGTCTCACGTATGTCTTGTAGGTCGCCTCTTTGATCTTCCGGTTGGAGTTGCTGAAGTTGCGCTGGAGAAAAGCTCTGGTAGAGTTAGCTTTCTTTGTGATGACGTCGACATGTTGGTTGAAGTTTAGGTGACTATCAACATGAAGACCAAGATACTTGGCAGAAGACACCACTTCCAGGGTGGTTCCATGTACTTGGTAGGGGAAAATGATGGGATGCCTTTTCTTAGTGATGCGAATGACTTGGCATTTCGAGGGATGGAACTGCATCATCCATGTCCGTTCCCACTTCTGTAGAGACTCCAGATCATCCTGCAGTAGTGCAGCGTCCCTGTCAGTTGATACTCGTCTGTACAATGCGCAGTCATCAGCGAAGAGTCGAGGTGTTGAGTGCTTCGCGCATTTAGGCAGGTCATTAATGAAGACCAAGAAGAGGAGAGGCCCGAGGACACTGCCTTGAGGCACGCCAGACGTAACTTTGGCAGTGTTGCTGGACTTGCCATCCACGATGACTTGTTGGATGCGGTCCTTGAGGAAGTCCTCTATCCACTTCAAGGTCGAGCCCCGAACGCCGTAGTTCTGGATCTTGTGGAGAAGCAGCCTATGTGATACTTTATCAAAGGCCTTGGCGAAGTCGAGAAGGATCAGATCCGTCTGACCTTTATCATCGATACCCATCGAGTCTTGGCTTTCCAGCGCGCTTTCACGAGTTGCGACGCATTAAGGTTACGGAAAAAAAAGACGCCACCGGGACGGACATGAGTGAGGGACCATGGGCGCTAATGTGGTTTCGTACCCCTTTTTTTTTTTTTTTTAACGCTTTTTTTCCCAACGCTTTATTTGTCTTTAAAGTCAGCTAAATTAGTTTGTATTACTCACTGCACTTTGTCCTTATCCCTCGATGGTCTGTTGTAATATTTTGGTCAACATTTAAGGCCTTTTTTTGGCGACTTTAATCGATGGTTTTGAAAGCGTCGCAGGCACCAACTTCGCGGTCGCACAAATCGAAATAGCGGGACTTCACGAGCTGCTATGCCGTTAGCTACCGGTGACCTGAACGTGGAGAGAGTACCGTACTCCTGCGCGCGCCGTACCGGTTATGTCCATATGTATGGTGGCTGTAAATCTGAAACGTAATCCACTGATCAAGCGGGTGGCCGTATGATCGTGTTTTTTTTACGTTCCACATTTAGAGCCACCATACATCGCTTCAGCTATGGATGTAACCGGTACGGCGCGCGCAGGAGTACGGTACTCTCTCCACGTTCATGTCACCGGTAGCTAACGGCATAGCTGCTCGTGAAGTCCCGCTATTTCGATTTGTGCGACCGCGAAGCTGGTACCGCGACGCTTTCAAAACCATCGATTAAAGTCGCCCAAAAAAGGGCTTGAATGTTGACCAAAATATTACAACAGACCATCGAGGGATAAGGACAAAGTGCAGTGAGTAATACGAACTAATTTAGTTGAGTTTGAAGACAAATAAAGGCTTTTTAAAGCGTAGGGAAAAAAAAAAGAAAAAGAAAAAAAAAAGGGGTATGAAACCACATTAGCGCCTGACCATATTATGGTTGAGTGACCTATACATCGGCACCCTAATATATTTCCGACAGTTTGAGACTTTAAAAATCATCAAAATTTCATAAAACTTTACTCACCATGCTCACATAACAAGAAAATAGTGCAGATTCCATTTGGTTACCTAAAGCCCTCTGCAGACAGAGCCGACTCGACCCGATTCGACTGGTTTTCATTCGGATCGGCTCAGTTTTCAGTGCCTCGCGGCACACATTTTGCCAGTCGAGAGACGGTCGGATGTCAATTGGGGCCGATTCAACACAATGAATCGGATCCGACCGATCGGGCCCAACTCTAGCCTGATTGAAACCAGTCGGATCGGGTCGAGTCGGCTCTGTCTGCAGAGGGCTAAGTTAACTAGCTTTAGTTAGTGCACGCTCAGATGACGTTTTATGCGGTACTGTTTGAAAACATGGCAGCCTCCAGTGGTCAGTCAAAACAGATGTTAGTGCAGGTCGCAACAACATCAATTATTTCCATTATTAGTGATACCCAAGAAGAAATATCTATGACTATTAAGTAACAGGAATTATGCACAAGTTTATCAGCTACAGTAAGAAAAAATGCCAGTGTTTGATTTCCCTTTAACATAATTGTAGAACCTCATCAGGGTCACCAGATGTGCCTGGCCTACCTGATGAGTTTTCATCATGTGGATTCATTCATACTAGTTATTAAACCCTGCCTCTCGCGTCATCTATGAGTGCCCCATCCTTCGCCCACCCGACAACCAAAACCCAAACCTAAACAACTTGGACCCCGATACAATCCACTGGCTACAAAACTTGTGCAATGTTGAATAGAAGCTGTGCTGCCTCATACAAAAGAAGAAACCCCCTTTGTATAATATATTAATTATGTTTTATAGACTTTCAAACGCTCTGAAATTCATTTCTAGGACTAGTATCTCTATTTTAACACAAAATTTAACTCCAGATTACCTTTCTTCAGTGATAAAACTCTGCAATTTACTCAAATTTTTGCTATAAATTATTTATAGCTCGTACTGTGCATGTACTTTTTTTTTTGTATAAGGGACCTTGATTCCACAAGCTATTGCCTTCTACCAAGGTCTCATTGTCTGTCTTTTGTTACACCATGCTATATTTCAAGTAGAGGGTTTTGTTAATTTAAATATTTTTAATCATATTTGTTATGAAAGAAAGATGAATAAACTAGAACTTGAAATGCTACGAAACAAATTTGAACTACAAAACGTATGTATGTGGGGAAAGAATCATTGAAATTGAATGCACAAAAAAACATAATTGTTCGCCCAACTTACAAAATTGATAGCGAAATCCTATATATTTTAAAAAGTGACTTTCTATATTTCTGTGGTCTAAATCCCGATCACGGGGAAACTGTTCGATGAGTCAATCACGCATATGTTTGTACGCACTGTGAGCGAGGCTTATTTTAAATTTTAATGCAATAATACGTGAGTCGAAAAAGACTCTGAGCGCAAGCAATTACCGTATTTGTCGGTGTATTAACCGCTCTGGTGTATTAACCGCACCCCTAAAAAAAAAAAAAAAAAAAAAAAGGTGTGGTTAATACGGTCGTGTATTAACCGCACCCCCTTTTTTTCTTCTTTTTTTTTTGAAAAAAGGTGCGGTTAATACACCAGCAAATACGGTACTGTATACATGATCCTATGCCCGCAAACGCAGCGTCGCAGAGTGGTGCTTGTCTACTAGTAGTATAGCGAAGATTCTCAGTTCCCATAACAAATTTATTAAAACATATGGGCCTGGTAATAAGACTAGACGGCATCATCAGTCAACTCTTGTCTCGTCATAGCTGTCTCGTATTTTCTCAAAGAACTTAATACTTTGGGTAAATCCAAACAGCTCTTTAATACTCCCTATAGGCCTGTGAAAAGCGGAACACGCATGAGTAATATTTTGTATTGCTCCCGCTGTAGTTTAAGAACAATGAGGGCTAAATGTCAACTGTTTTTCTTCATGAAAACATCTTAATTTCTCTCTTCCTGACTGGAAATAATACTTGTAGCATTTTTTTTTTTGGGGGGGGGGGGGGGGGGGATTTAAGTAGAAATGGTTTGTTCCAAGTTTAGATGTTTTTTCCTTCAGAACAAATTTCTGATTATTTGGTAAGAGTGTATTTTTTCTACCTGTACCATACTGTTTTTAATTGTCGATACTAGCTCAGTAAAACCAGTCCATTTGGAAAAGTGATTACTTTTTGTTTCGGTTCACATGTGTTTTTGTTCCTTTTCTCAATTTCAGTGTATGGTGTCTTCAAAGATCATTTGTACAATCAATTGACAGTACACTACCCAACAGAAAAAGAAAATGAAATTAGCAAAGATAGTGATATCCTAACATCATATTTTGATTTTCCCATGCATAAAATCCTAGTTATACTTAATTCTTATTTGCTCTTTTCCCTACTTACAGGAAATAATATAATTTGCATGTTTCAAAGTAAAAGGAGAACCTGACAGTTATTCATTGTACTATTAAACATTTGTAATTTCTAAGATTTATTTTGGTGATCTACAATCCTCCTTGACCATGCACGATCCAGAAAGTTGTATTAATCATTGATAACAAAATGTAAAACAAAAATAGGGGGGGGGGGGGGGTGCATGTAGACTAGGTGCATGTTCCCCAGCCCCCCCCTGGAGCTACACCCATTGACATCATTGACCATTTGATTTGTACTGAGTTTGCCAAGGCTGATAACGTAGAGAATTGAATGTTTTTTCCCATTTATGATTTATACCCCCTCTCTTATATTCTCTTAATATAGATACTAGTATCTTTGCTTACATGGTGCAAACAACAAGGGTTGATAATATGTGTATTTCTGTGATCTGAAATGTCCACTAGGTGAGTGTGTGAACATTTCAGGGCTAATGAGTGCAATATGAGCGAGAAATTAGCGAAAATGCAAAGTGATCTTATTCACTAACTATTTGAACTGACTTTGTACACAATTGATATTCTCCTGTAGATAATTATAAATCCAAATACCCCAATCATACGTATGGTTATCACAAAAGAGAAATAAAAAAAACCAAATCCTGTTCCATAAACTTTTGGTAATACGAATACAATGGGCTATGTGAGAACTGCTAGAGTACTAAGTAAATGTTGTTTATTTTAACCATGTTACTAGATCCCTTTAAGGGCCATGCATTTTGATAGTCATTAATTTTGATTGTCCTAAATTTCTTCCAAATGTGCAGGAAATAATGTAACGAGCGTGCAGAACTCAAGTCTGTTGGGATTTTGAACCTGAGTGAAGAGACCGGACCCTTCTTTGGTGTACGCGGCTCAGAGACGTCTGTCAAGGCCATTCAGGAAGAGGCTAATGAAACAAAGAGGAAGTCACCGCTCAACAAGCTGTGCAGGGCTGTGCGGTAGACTGAAGCTGGAGCAAATCACTTTGTTGCCATGCCCAGGTGTCTGTTTACCAGCTGGGTACGACCATAGCAACCGAGTGGAGAAGCCCTGTGACATTTTCTCTAGCAAAGACTGCTATAAGTGACCCAAGTCACCGAGGCATTTGAAACAATTATGCTGTTATGAAATCGTTTCTGGCAGATTGATCTAGAAGAAGTCAAGGCTAACCAGGAAGGGGTTAATGAAACAGAGGAAGTCACCGCTCAACAAGCTGTACAGTAGACTGAAGGAGCAAGTCACCTTGTTGCCATAACCAGGTGTATGTTTACCAGCTGTGAATGACATAGCAACCGAGTGGAGAAGCCCTGTTACTTTTCATTTGGAGTCATTTGGAGACATGTGAATCAGTTCTGCTGTCATGAAATTCTTTTTTACACATTGGTCTAGAAGATAAAAAAGTGCTGTATTTATTGATATTGATTGACAGTAATTGATGTGATACTACTATGCCCAGGTGTGTGATTACCAGCTGTGTATGACATAGCAACCGAGTTGTATGTGAAACAATCCTGCTGTTATGAAATTCTTTCTTCCACACTAGAAGAAATAATCTGCTATATATACAATATGGACATTGAATTACAATTTATTGATGCGATACCCTGTCATTAATTACTGCAGTAAAAGGCAGGAAAAACTTGGACCGTGCAACTGAAGCGTAGGTGGACATGGAAACAGCAAGGAAAGGCTTGTCAAAATGTGAGTTTTAAATAACACTCACGAGTGTTTATACTGCGTGTAGACCTGAAAAGTTTGGCAGTCCCTAGCACCGCGAAGGTCATGGCAATACTGGAAACAAGATAGGGAAATGAGATTTCTAACCAGGAAGTGAGGTTGTTGATTTGTACATGTCAAGTATCTCGGAGTCTGCTCTACTAATGGGCATTTTCCCCATCTAACTCTGGGATTTTCTGAACACTTTGATGAAGCCAAATCACTTTGCTTAGAGCAGGTTCTTGACTCGCAATATTTAAGAAGTTGCCGCATCGGAGGACACGTGGTATAGAGCACTAACCATCGAGTAAGCGTGGACAATAATGTGTACATGAAATAAGCTCGGCATGTTGCCATTTTGTGTTTAGGGCTCTATCGAATTGCAAATTATTGAGCGTTCGGGAAAACACGACAAGTGGCCACTGTAGACAGGTGACATCTATAGACTGGTTTCATTACATTGTTTTGCTCTGCTGGGGATCAATTTTGGGCGGCCACTATTGGCAGGTTGGCTGCTGTACACAGGTGGCCACTAAGACAGGTTTAACTGGATTATGGAATTTGATTTTTACTAGTTTGCTGCTTAACTTGTTGCACCGAGATGAAAGTCAGGATATTAAGCCAAAGTTAACCCTTTGCCTGCAGGAACCTTGTGGATCGTGTACTGAGTCTATGAGAATTTCAGACTACAGGAGGAAATGCATTTTAAACTAGAACATGAACCCCAGGAGATAATCAAAGGCTTAAATTAATTTGAAATTTGAACCAGATTGCAAATGAGCAATCATCAATTCATCATTGTAGCGTGTTGGTATATTACGACTGTTCTATTATACACACATGTACAATTTATAAGCGCTAGTGTAAGCACTTTAGTGACACATGTGTACATATGATACAAGTACGTTTCTACAATTTCTGCAAAGTATTACACATTTTTGACTCCTTTTGTGGTTAACTGTGATAGCGATACATCATGATACTTTAGGCCTCTCACCATGGATGGATTACAGGATTAAGTGCAATATACATCAGCAGTGCCGTCAGTCATTATCTTACAGACATGTATTCTTAAATTTCGGAATTTTATATCTGATTTTAAGCACAACTGCATATGTGCACGCAAAATTTGTTTGAACAACTGGGAGGCAAAGTGAAATCATTGAAAAGCATTTTTTTAAACTCAAGCTTGTAGCTTGCACGATGTGTATATTATTGTGTTGACATACATGTTTTAGTGCGTTGTGATTGTTCTACTCTGGATACATAACCAGAGATCATTCTGCATTCATGAATCTTATGCCAAGCTTAACACCATGAATCGTCTGGCAGCGTTTACCAGCGTTTGTGTGGCGGCCATTTTGTTCATGCTAGTCGCATACATCAAACTCTCCGAAACCGATCTCCTCACCGTACTCGACGCCAGCAAACCCAGGAAGCATTTGCTAATAGCGAAAAACAAGCTTGGTTACGATGCTCGAAACCCCGGTGCATATCTTCCGCTTGCTGGTTTGGGAAATGATGTGAAAGATGATGAGAAGAATCCACAAAATACTGTGCGCCCATTTGGTGGGGATGCAGAGCCTGATGTGAACGAAAGTGGCTCCGAACAGTCGAGTTCTGTATCGGAATACGGCGATGAATATGATGATGACAATACTTTACCAGATGCCCATAGAGATCATAGGACTGAACAGAGAGCAACGGAATCATCGCGCAAGGAAAATGATGGCAAGCCGATCGTAGTTGTAGTATTGGCTCGCATGAGGACTGGATCGTCGCTGGTGGGGGAGCTCTTCAACCAGAACCCTTCCTTGTTTTATATCTTCGAGCCTCTCCATGCCATCGACCATTTCATCCGTAAACACTGGTCGGCCGCGGATCATCGCCAGGAACTGTCGACATCGCTCTTCAGGGGCCTCAGCAAATGTCAGTTCACACCAGACTTTGTGGACAGTGTGGCCCACTGGGGTCTGGGCAAGTTCAAGAGCAGTGGACTTCGGCCAATCTGCAGAGCAACGATGGGATGTCTAAAGGCATCGCCTAGCATGCTGTCCAAGGAGTGTCAGTCCTTTGGTGGCAGGGTGGGTATGAAGACAATCCGGGCTGATCTTTCCATGGTGCAGTCACTTGTGGAAGAGGACCACTATAATGTCAAGGTCATCCACCTGGTGAGGGATCCTAGAGGGACTGCAAACTCCCGTAAGAGCTATTACAACGATCGGTCGAACTATGTATCGAAAATTGAGCCTGGGAAAATTAACATGAAAAATTTCACCTTGAAAACTCTTCAGTTGCTAGAAGAGAACCCGACGGCCCACGTGAACACCATTGTGAAATACTGCAAGTGGATGCAAGACAACATCCTTTTAGTCAAGGCGAAGCCTTCGTGGCTTCAGAATCGATATATGTTTGTGCGATACGAGGACATGGCGCTGGATCCGCTGCGGAAGTCGCGGGAGATCTACGATTTTGTTGGCATGACGATGCCTAGCAACGTGAGGGATTGGGTGCTGAACAATACCGACGAGCACAACAGTGAGCATGGTAGTAATACCTTCGGGATGCAGAAGAACTCCAAGGAGGTGATGCAGAGTTGGCGGCATTCGCTCTCCTACGAGGAAGTGACTCAGGTGCAGAAGATCTGTGGCAGAGCCATGGACTTCACTGGATACAGGAGACTCCTTAGTTCAGAACAATTGCAAGATGCTGACTTTAACACCTTTGATCCCATCGAAGAACTTCAGAACTTTCACTTGCCATAGATCATAAATCCTGCTGTAGAGCTATCGTTATTGAGTCGCAATATTCAGTGCTGTAGTCAAGTCCGGACTCAAGATTGCTTTTGATGGTCCCGTGACTTGGACTCGAAGCCGAGTCGCAATGTAAAACAAATGGGAACGTGCTATAATTATTTTTTTTAATTTTTTTTTTTCACCTGACAAGCAAAAGAAAAAAAAAAAAAAAAGGGTCCTTGGCTCCTTGATGCCAGAAAATTACATGTTTTCACTGGTTTAGTCCAAGAAAACACAAATTTCCCCCCCAAAACATGACACTGCCTGAGTGAATGTAACATGATTTTGCTGGAATATTATATATATGATTTGGCCGGAATATGACATGGATTTGCCAGAATATGACATGATTTTGTCCGAATATGACATGAAATTGCCTGAATTTCAGGTGCGTATTGCCCGAATGTGGATGTTTTCAAAACTCCGGGGGGGGGGGGGGGGGGGGGGGGGGCGGGGGGCTGCGGCCGGCACCCCCCGCCTCCTATTTCTATGTTTCACATTTCTGAAGCTGTGAAATAACTTCAAGACTTCTAATTTGTCAGAGAACATGACCCCCTGTGCATGAGGTGGATGCTCTACCGCTAAGCCACCATGCAGGTGTAAGCGTGTTAAAGGGATAGTTGGGTTTTGGTATAGAGGGTGCTACACAAATCATTTTTTTGCGAGATAATGACAAATTGAGTGTCAAATTTAAAAGAGCATACAATTTTAATGGCAAAATAAACTTTATTTGATCAAAATCGGTTCAGAAACGGCTGAAATATTCATAAACATAACCATTTTGTAATAATTATGGGGCCCCACAATTATCAAATAATTTTTAACCAGCCGTTAAAATTGTTTAAAAAATGCTTCCTCTTATAACAAATTTACAAATGAGGTTTTTAAAAAGTTGTTGATTATCTCTCTATCTAATCACTATTTCAATAGAACATCACATGCATAATTAGTTGAAAGTTGAAGCCAATTAGTTTTTAGAAAGCGCCCTCTTGAGTTCTAATGGCTCTTTTTGAATGATAACAGCCTTTTTTACAAATTTTTGGTAGTCATTTGTAATTTTTCTTTCCTTTCGAGCAAGGTGGAGTTATAACTATTAGTTTGTAATGTAGTTGTACAGGTTTTGGTTACTAAAATTTAGTTTGACCAAAATTGTACTCGCTTCACCACAACTCAACTATCCCTTTAAACGTTGCATTTTGCAGATCATGTATTGAGGCTAATTGTAATTATATTTGCATCAATCATAGTAAAGGTGTCTAATTTGATATGTTTGTGTTTTGTATTTCTTTTAATTTTGAATTCACTGGGGAGCTGTAGTATTAGCCAAAGATGGTCCCTCCGAGGAAACAAAATTACAATTTGTGATAACAATTTAGAGGTTTATCTTACAAGTAGTACTACTCCTAGGGCATTTAAATGTAACACTATGATCTGCTTTTTATAAGACATGTTGTGTCTAACAAGTATGGTATATATTGTATAAATCATGACAAAGATGTTCAAACATTATATATCTTTGTTTTCGTAGACTTGGAAATTGGAATGATACATAAACTGTAGTTATGCTGCATTTTTCTATCCACTTTTGGAAATGTTCCTAGGCCTATATGTGAAAGGCTGATGTTAGTTTGGTCATTTTGTTTTTGGAAATGATTTGGTGCTGTGTTGTAGAGTGCATACAAAAAAGTGTAATGTTCCGGTACCAGTTTTTATTTTGTTTTGTTGAAAGCAAGATAAGAATTTTGTTATCATCTGGCTTTTTCTTTCAAAGATAATTTGTTATCAAATCAGTATTTTGTTATTTTCTGATTGGAAGTACTAATTGTAAGGTTAAGTTATATAATATCATAATACTGTATCATGATTATCATAGATAATCATCTCTAAGCACTTGAAAGCAGCATTATTTTGAGAATGAGTTAAAATAATGAGATGTATTGTACATGTACATGTAAACCTAACCCCAAAAGAAAGTCCCCCTCTAAAAAACTTTTATGATTTCATATCCAAGAATTATTTTTAGAATTTGTCTAAATCGAAACAAATAATATTTCTATGGTAGTTAGAGTACCTGTACAGATTATGTGTAAACATAAGAGGTAACCAAATAACCAATACCTTATGGTTACAAATAAGGAACAAAAATTACCACAATTCAAACAGAAAGGTACTTGTTTTTTCTGCATTTTCATGAGGATTGATTTTTAAATTGCATTGTTTTGCAATTAATGTGTTTTAAAACTAATTCATGTTTGCCTGGAATTTAAAAGAAAAGAACACTGTTGTACAAACCATAATCAATGCATATTTTGTTAATTTTTGCAACAAGGTTATTTTGAATTATAATATGTGCTCAGTCTGCCATAAAATAATGGATATTTCTGATTTTCACATAACAGGTACATAATGATAATAACTGTAGAAATATTGAGGAAAGAAAAATTATGATAAATTGTTTAGAGGGGGACTTCTTTTTTTGCGTTGTGTTAAAGGGTACCACCACCCAAAAATAATATTCTTATTATTGAAAGGTAACATCTTTAGTATTCCATTCCATCAACAAGTTCACAAAAATATGTTTTCAGAACAAAATATTTAATTGGAAAACGTATCACCATTCTGAAGCATGCGTTCATGCGGTCTGAATTGCGAAGACTAATGTGTGCAGAGCGAACGAATCGCCCGGGATTCTTTTGTCTACAAACGTATTGGTGAATAACATTGACGCACTCGCAAATGTTTGGCCTGTCGGAACCAGGAAATAGTAGTGGTTCCGTAAGTGGTGGAAATGAATTGCTTTGTTTATGAATTACACAACCTTTTGCAAAATGTTGGGTATTTATTTAATATTACAAAACGGTACCAAAACATATAATAATGTGTTGTTCTTTGCCTGGTGCTCCCCTTTAAGATTGCTTGAAGCACATGCCATACAGTATTCATTTGACAGGAAACTTTGGCAAATGACTCAGCAGACGAAAAGGAGCATGGGGAATTGAATTGATCTCTTCTTTTGATGAGTAATAATTCTTATTTATAATAATGATAAAGAATAATTATTACCCTGGCTTTAGCCCAACTGCCCTGATAAGGCGCATTAGCAAGCGTTTCAAGGAATAATATCCTGCCAGGTGCCCATTTACTAACTACATGTACACCAAGCCCATATTCACACACAGAAAAAAAACACACTGGCTTGGATAGTTCTGTGCGAGTATTAGTCAAGATTTCAGATGATACAGTTGAGTGAGCAACACTAAATTTTACTAGTTCCTAACTTGGGTAAGCTGTGTAAGCCTGAGTTGACCGCTGAGCTTACTCTAGTTAGCAACTAAAATATCATGTCTTAACAATTGTCTTAGTTCCAAACTAGGGTAAGCTGGGTTAGCTATAGGTAACTGGTAAGTTAACCATATACATGTATAGTTAGCAACTCAAAGATAATGTGCTAAACCAGCTAACTTAGCTAAGCCTAGTTGGGGACTAGGAAACTGTTTGTTGCTCACTAAACTGTATCATTTGAAACAGAATTAGCATGGAACTAAGCTAGCAGGACTTTATGAATATGGGGCCAGATAGCCTGATGGAATGTATATACTGGTGGCCAATTTTCGAATTTTACTTGCCCAAACACAAAATTGACTTGCCCACTTACTTCTAGATGAAATTTCCATGTAAGGAATGATATTCTACTCTTGCAGTTGAAGAGAAATTCAAGTTGCCCAATCGGGTAAAGAAACTAGACCATTTGTGAAATTTTACTTGCCCGACATCAATTTTTACTTGCCCCAGGCAAGCGGGCAATTGCCGGTATTGAGCCCTTTATTAATCAATTGACACTGATTATTACATTTGTTATGTTTTAATCTCTCACTTTTGTTTTGTAATCTCTTACTATTAGTTTGTAATGAATACTGTGCAGGTTTTGTTTACTAAAGTTCAGCCTTACCAAAACTGTACTACCCCTTTAATATTATGACTTCATTCTATCTACCCCCATCGCGAGAGAACGGGTGAGAACAAAAAATCGTCAACGAACCCTCAAAACATTGGCTGATTTTTTGGACTATATGCAACCCCACCTTACGTTATATATTCGTGTATAATGTGCGCTATTGCAGTATGTGGATACATGTATTATTACATGTACTTCCTTTTTTATATTTGGACCAATTTTAATATTGAATATATTTATTTTTGTGAATTTGTTCAGATAATGTGAACTTTGTAAAGGTCTTTTGTTGTTTTGTTGAAAGTGAATTGAACAGATTATTATTATTTTTTTTTAATCAAAAACTATATTTTACTATGTTGATTTTGTGCTATGCTGAAATAAATTTCATGGAAAAAAAAACAAAACAGCTACCGGTAATCAAAAGTTCTGGTTATGATTTACATTTTTGTCTAATCACTCTGTGATGTATGAATTATGATGTTGCAATGTAGACTATATGTACACGATATGGGTTCATACATTTTTGTTCAAGAATTAATATTTCTCCTAATTCAAAAACATTTTTCAATACTAATGAATACAAACAAACGATAAGGATAGTACATCATCTTTTTGTTCTTTTTTTCCACTCCAAAAACATGTACCCAGGATTTTGTCAACGGGGGTGGGGGGGGGGGGGGGGTTTAGCCTCATGCATTCAGCGGTGCAGTTGGGGTGTGTTTGAATACCCCAAACAACCCCCCCCCCCCCCCCCTGGTACCCCTATGTTGCTGTGAGTATGTGATTTTATAAGATGCGTCTACATTATTTAAAATCAAATTTTTTTCAAAAATATATATACTCCTCAAAATTCTTAGAACAAAAGCTGTGTAACAGCAGTTGTGCTGCCATGTTTAGCATTAAAGGGATAGTTGAGTTTTGGTCAAACTAAATTTTATAAACCAAAACCTGCACCATTACAGAACAGCCTAATAGTTATAACTCCACCATGGTCGAAAGGTATAGAAAATTACAAATGACTAAGTAATTACCTGGTTATCAATTAAAAATAGCTGTTACAACGGGCGCTTTCTAAAAAATCATTGGTTTCAACCATTTTACATACAAAATTGTGCATGTGAAGTTTTGTTAAAATAATACTTAGAGATATCAACTATTTCAAAACCTCTTTTGAATTTTTTTGAAAGAAGTGTATACCTGCATTTTATGTATTTAAACAAAAAGTCAAGATATCGTCTGGCTAGACGATAGATAAATAAATATTTTGAAATCAAATTTTACAACTATGAGAGCATTTGAAAGGGAATGATTTTCATTTCATATGTTTTATTCAATGAACTTTCAAATGGAATTTAAACCAACCAATTTAGTGTCATGGGGCATTTCAGGAAGTACCAATACTCAAGGGTACCTTTAAACAAGATCTCTAATTCAAATCTATATAGCATCATCCCATTTGTCATGGGTTGGGGGTGGGGGGCACACCTTATGTATTTCTTTATTTGTGTATTGTTTTGGGGTTGAACAAATTATTGGGGGGGGGGGGGGGGGAGGGGGAGTGGCATGTGCCGTGCTCCCCTATAGCTACGCCACTGCATAACATAGCTTTATTTTAAACAATTTGGAAATCGCATGCATCAATTTTTTTTGCCAAAGACCCTTCATTATTTTGTATTTGATGTGTAGGCTACATGTTTACTTTTAAGGAAAAATTTAACGGTATAGAGGAAAGATGAGGGATCATGGGGCAAATGACCATAATACTGTAGTTGATAATTTCTGGAAACTATTCGGGCAATTTGCCATATGGGATAAGTTTGAAGACATCAAGGCATTCATTAAAGGACAATGAAATCCAGACAAATTGTTGTATGCACTATAAGACATTAAATATAATGAATAGTCTCTGAAAATTTGAGCACAATCGGTCAAGAAATAAGAAAACTATGGCTCTTTGAAAAGAGCCATGTATTTCTTCGAGTGACTCAAATTGGCAACACACTCTGGCAAAGTTGTGGACAACTCCCCATACATTTTGTACACAAAATTTCAGTTTTGTTTAATTTTCTCAAAATTTATGTTTACCCTTCGTTCGAGTTCAACATATGTTTTGTAGAATGCTTTTATGCATAACATATCATGAGTTGGGGGAATGGACAAATGTGACTATGAAGAAAACTGTAAACATGGGAATATTTGTGTACAAAACATATACGGGGAGTTGTCCACACACTTATCAGAGTTCGTTGCCAATTTGAGTTCCCCATAGGAATAAATGGACAACTTCAAAGAGCCGTAGTTTTCTTGTTTCTTTCCCGATTATGCTCTAACTTTCAGAGATTATTCTTCTTAATCTCTTCAAGACTATGAAATCAACATTTTGCTTGGGTTTCATTGCCCTTTAAAAGAAAATTTGGCATTTGTTTGAGTGCTATATGAAGGTTATATAATGTATACTCAATGTTCCATGGTTCATGATCTTTTCATCGTTTCTAATCCGATTTGTATTCTCTCGTGTAGTAACTCCCCTTTTTAGCCCCCCCCCCCCCCCCTTCCCCCCCCCCGCCCCTCAAGTCCAATATTTGCCCCACCCTTTATCTAGGTTCCTCCTTTCGATAGCTGGCTGTAAAGCAATATGATTGTGCGTGGTGTGGTGAAACGAGCGCAACACAAGGTTGTTTTAATGTACATTGTGGATACGATTAGGGGCTTAAATATTGACGGTTTCCAGCCCAATTTGCTCAGTGAATACGCAAACACAGTATACGTCAGCAGTCTTGGTCAATGCATGCAAGCACATGGCTTATTAATATTGCGCGGCAGCGCGGTACAAGCAACATCATCGAGGGCGTAGGGCAGGGCCACCACCGCTTCGAAATCATGGACAAGCGATACATTCTTGCTATAGATATTGGGACAACGACAGTGAGGGGACATGTTTACAACGAAGACGCTGAGTTGGTTGGCAGCAGTAATCAGAAGGTGAATTGAGGTTTTTGATGTTTTAATGTTCTCTTCGACTTGGCGCACCTGTCGCGATATGTCGAGGAGTATCAGTGTACCCCCCTCCGCCTCGCGCTTACCCGCCCGAGCTTTCCCGCCTATCTTGCATGCATGTCTTGGCGTGGCGTGGTGCGTGAAAGGAGATTATGAAATTGTGTGTTATTTAATGATAAATATTGTTGATGTTGTTGTTATTAATTGTTGTGAAGCGAGCAGATTTAAATTGAAAGGTGAATAAACAAAAAAGATGGATGTAAAATGAATAAATGAATGAAATTGAAACTGAAAGTGAAACGAGTCCAACTTAAATTAATCAGAAGATCAGAAGATGGAATGCCATGCGGCACAGATCCGTTTTATGTTTTTGCACAATGTCATTTGATGCATGCCCAGGTCAATTTCGATGCCAACAATGAATTAAGCTATTATTTGACCATTTACTGTGCTAATGTTGGAGAAACTAAAGTAACGCATGTATCGAGAAATGTGCAATTCCAACTCCTTGGACCAGTGGAATTTAACTTTAATACAATTTTGTTGCCCAAAGCTGATCTTCAGTGGCCCCGAGTCGGGGCCAACCGGCGTGTGCTACTTTTGAGTGTAGAGAGTGAATTTGTACACTGCATAAACAAGACATAAACATAAATACATGTTCACTGACTGACTGAGTCTCAGCAAGTTTGTTTATTTGTTTTGTTATTCTTTATTTCCTTCTCTTTTCTTCTTGGGTCTTAAGACTCTTAAGAGTAGGCTATTAACCTGTTTTCATTGTTCCTTCCAATAATCCAGACATTAGCCAGACATCTTCCCACCTGATACAAGTTTCAACTCCATAGTCATAGAGTGGTGAAGTGTGATGTAGTGCTGTAACTGACCTTGAAGATCGGATCGGCAAAATTTGATCGATGAAAATCGGATCGCAGCAATCGGATCGGATCGGTAAAAAAAAAAAGAAAAAAAAAAAAAAAAAAAGTTTTTTTTTTCTTTGGAAAATGATCCCTAAAAACATATTTTGGGAATATAAATTAATATCAAAGCAACATATATCCATATTAATAAGCCCAAGGTGATCTTGTACGGGTATGCTTTCATTTCAAACTGATTACCTCTTCCTTTACAAAATTAATCACGCCGATTCTGAGCTTAGTCCCATGTGATCAATTTGGCGTAACCTTTCAGAATCACATGGGACTAAGCTCAGAATCGGCGCGAAATTTTGTGAAAGGAGAGGTAATCAGTTTTAAATGAAAGCATAACCATACAAGATTACCTTGGGCTTATTCATATGGATATAATATGTTGCTTTGGTATTAATTTATATTCCCAAAATATGTTTTTTGGGGATCATTTTTCAAAGAAAATTTTTTTTTTTTTTCCGATCCGATTTTTTTCTCCGATTTTTTCTGCATGATCGGAAATCGGCAAAAATGATCCGATCAACCATGATCGGATCGGGATCGGCATGCCGATCCGATGATCGGTTACAGCATTAGTGTGATGTCATAAATGGTGTCATAAACATTTTTTTTTTTTTTTCAAATTTGGATTTCATTTTCAGAAAGAGCATAACAAATAATGTCCAAATACCGAAAATCAAAGGAATAGGTTATGTATTGGCCGAGACATGCCCATCCGAATGATTTTGTTGGTCAATGGGCAATCAGTGTTATAGTGCACTGGTTCCTAAATTTAGGAACCAGTGCATTGATTGCCCATTGAAGTAAAATTCATTCGGATGGGCATATCTCAGCCAATACGTAACCTATTCCTTTGATTTTTGGTATTTGGACATTATTTGTTATGCTCTTTCTGAAAATGAAGTCCAAATTTGAAAATTCTAAAAAAGTGTTTTTTATGACGTCACAGCTTCTGTACTCTATTGTGCACCAGCCTCTAACACAGCCACTTGCTTCAGCCATGGTCACTAAACATCACCTGCTAAACATCATCCCATTCATTCCAACTCTCTCATTTGTACCACTAGTTTCATTGTCATCTGATCACCAGCTATGAATTGTACTACCACATTGCTCTCATACCATCACTCACGCTTCACTTCACTTCATTGGGTTTCCACCTCTTCCCTCCAAAACTGTCTCATGTCACATGTCTATCCCTATAACTCTTCTCTATTGGTTACTTTTGTTAAAGGGTACCGCTACCCCAAAATATTAATCTAATTATAGAAAGGAAACATCTTTAGTATTCCATTCCTTCAATAAGTTCACAAAAATATGTTTTCAGAAAAAATATATAATTGGAAAACGCATCACCATTCTCAGTCATGCGGCCATGCGGTCTGAATGCGCAGACTAGCGGCCAGTGGCTCTCTGTGCAGACCGAACGAATCATCCGGGATTCTATTGACGTACGCGTGTATTGCATTGGCGCACTCGCAAATCCCTGGCCCGTGTGGAACCAAAAGATAGCCGTGGTTCCGTAAGTGGTGGAAATTAATTGCTTTGTTTATGAATTACACAACCCTTTGCAAAATGTTGGGTATATATTTGATATCACAAAACGGTACCAAACATATAATAATGTGTTGTCCTTTGCCTGGTGGTCCCCTTTAATGAATATTTATTACTCATGTTATATGTCACCTGATTGGTTGTGAATCTTTGTTACTTGAATATATTTTGGATAAGTAAAAGGAGGGGCATGTATTGTAAGGCATGCCCAGGCTACTCAATTGGAGTTGGTCATCATCTACTGGTTGTTACTTGTGAGTGGAGTCCTATACCAGTTGCCTATACCCCCCGGGGAGGGGGGGGGGGGCACTCATGTATAATGTAAGACGGGTATGTGCCGCTTAAAAGAACCCCGTTTTCACACCCGATTGCCGCTCTAAAGATACCCTATTTTCAAAAATTGCCGCTCCATAGACCCCCGGAATGACTTGGCTAGGTAGTTGAGTAGCGCCAAGTCCATTATTCTTCCTCTAGTCAGCTCCTTGGACCACCATTTGAGCCTTTTTGAGGGTTTCCGTAGGTCTTTGGTACAAGTCTGTATTTTGTAGTTTTAGTCTGCTCCTTAGACCCCTTAACTCCGGTTTCAGGGTTTTTGTAGCTCCAAAGACCCTATATTTTTTGCTTGTAGTCAGCTCTTAAGACCCCCATTTCAGAGTTCCGTGCGGCACACCCCCGTCAAAAATAATTTGAGTGCCCCCCCCCTGGGCTATACCCACGCAGGGAGCAAACTACCTCCCCACATGCACATGAGCATTGGTTTATATGATGTCTGTTTTGTTACAGTTGGAGTTCATCACACCAGATAGAGGCCATGTGGAGATCAAACCGGATGTGCTCTGGTCCCAGTTTCTTGCCGTAGGCAGAGACGCAATTAAAGGTAATTTTTTTCTTCAATTTGTTTCATTCAGGGCTCCACACTAACCTTTCTTACCAGTGGCATGGTCAGGCCAGTGAAATATTTTTTTCTCCTTTTTCTAGTGGCCTGAAAGAAACATTTAATGGCCCGAAAATTGTATTTCATGAGTAAACTCTAAAATATCACTCTTTCCTAATAAAACCTGTGATTATAATGAACATTATATAGATGTAGAGCACTGCAAGTAATAAAAAAGATTTTTCGAATTCTAGTGGTCCAAATATCTGAATCCGGTAGCCCCAAACAAAGAAAGACATAAATTATTTATATTGGGTTGCCCATTTTATCCAGTGGAATTTAGGATTTATATTAAATTTGGTTGCTCGAAGCTGATTTTTTTAGTGGCCCCTGGCTAGCGGGCCTGTGCGTATATCGAGCACTGGTGTTACATTATTTCTCTGAACACATCACGACAAAGCGAAAGGGAAAGCCCAATAAATGTCGCTAAACATTTCATGGCAAAAGAGGGAAACTTTCCAAACAATGAAATTTGAAGTACTTTTGATATGGATGGTTAATGATACAATATTCTCCAAACACATACAGAGCCAGAGCCCAGTTATCTTTAATAATCTGCACTTTTGAAATCATTTGTAGCTTGGAAATTATAACAAAGAAGAACTTGCTTGACCTCCAAACAGATTCGAAGGTCCCTCCAGAGCAGATAACGGCGCTGGGGTTGTCGACACAGAGGGCGACATTCACAACGTGGAACAAACGGACTGGCGATCACTACCACAACTTCATCTCTTGGAACGATACGAGAGCTGCGCACTACTCTGAATCTGTCAATAGAGCGTTGTCTTTCAAGGTCAGTTTTTAGTGAAATAAGAGTTCAGCAGTAACCAGAATCATGAGCAATAAAAATGGTATATTTATGTTAATCACTACCACAACCTCATATCTCGGAATGATACAAGAGCAGCACACTAGGGACTCCAGGGGGTGGGGGGGGGGGGGGGGGGGGTGTTTCACAAAGATTCAATCATTCAAAGCTGAACTTAAAGTGACACAGGTAAAGTGTCTAACTCCACGAAAAATACTTGGAGCTTCCTCGTTTCTCTTCTGCCGTGTTGTTTAGCTTATGGTAAGAGAAGAATAAAATAGGGTTCGGTTTTTTCAAATGTCCCTTTAGTATGAAGATAATTATCATTGAAAATCATTATTTCAAAAGCGTTAGCTAACGGTATTGATAAAAAGTACAATTGACGTCGCTGAATACATCCTGCCAGCGCGCGTGAGAAATTTTCCCAACCCACTGAACTTTGAGCCTAGTGTGCGCAAATTCCATGAATTCCATACCGTCTGTAGCTGTATACACGGGTGCGGATATCGTCAAGATCAGACGGATGATTTTTACTGCAACAAATCTACAACAGACCATCAGTATTCGGTGATAAAATATGAACTCAATATTCGTCTTTTCACTAGGTAAACAGTGTTCGTTTTCTTTCAAACTTTCACAAATCTTTCAATTCTATTTTACAATGATATTGATATCGGATTGAAGTCTCAAATGTCAGTTTGTGCAATATCTGACACTTTACACGGATCACTTTAACTCTAAGTTGGACTTAATATTTATGGAAAGCCATTTGTAGCCTCAAAATAAAACACATTCAAAAACAAAAAATGCAAGTATTTAAACCTTCCAACAAATATGTATCAATTATTTCAAGGCTTCTTGATGATAAAATAATTAACTGGTTTTATTAAACGTTATGCCTTTTCAAAATAGCTTTTTCAACAATTTTACGAAGACACTAATGGCTTTCCATAAAAGTTAGGTCCAACTTAGAGTTAAGTTTAATTTTGAATCTTTGTGAAACACCCCCCTGTTGTCAACAGAGCATTGTCTTTCAAGGTCAGTGGAGAGCCCACTGTACACAACACTTTCGGATTCAATCAAACGAATGATTGTGTATCCGAACTAAATTTTTTTTAAAAAGTGTATACGGGCATTATAGAGATTTTTTCCTTAATCATCAAATAAATGAGGGATCCCACATTTATTCCAATCGGATATACTTATTGATATTTGTGCCGTTTCCCAACCGATTTTGATCAAACAAAGTTTATTTTGCCTTTAAAATTGTGTGCTCTTTCAAATTTGATACTTATTCATTACCTCACAAAAAAATTATTTCTTGAAGCGCCCTCTATACCAAAAGTAAAACTATCCCTTTAAGCTCCCTTATTTGTTAGTTATTTAGTTATTAGTTATTTGTTTTAAAATGAGCTCAATATTGTTTGTTTCTTTATTTCGATGCAGGGGCTGAGGGGTGGTGCCTGGATGTTGAGATGGCTGACACTGGGAAGCAGACGCTTTGAGTGTGCAAGTGTCTTCAAATTCAGCGCTCAGCTTGTGAGTTTTAATCAATTCCAAATGGCTCTGCAAATCGATGTTTTCTGCCATGCGCAGTCTTGGTTATAATAATAATAATATTCTTGATGCATATAGTGCCTATCATGATTGATAATCATCTTGGTAAGCATTCCCTAAAGTGGACTATTCAAATAAAACTTAGCTTGTGTGGTTTTATGAATATGGAGCATGGAGCTTGAAGTCTGTTTTTATTTGACCGACTGAGCCATCAGGAAAAAGAAGGAACCCCTTTCTAGTAGGTCAAGACTCCCTGACTACAACCGTGTCAGTGAGTTGGAAACAAGAAAGGAGAGAAATACAGGGGACTACAAGTTGCATTGCCTCTGTTCACTATCAGAGCAAGTGTGCACGCTTGTAGTTTTCTACAAAACTGGCATGAAGTATTTTACTTGTTCTCTAGTTTTTCCTCGTGAAATTTGTCTGAAGTTCAGAGCAGCCATCCAACTGATGGTTTGATCAAATTTGTAAAGAAATTTGACTAACAATTAGGGAATGCTTACCAAGATGTGCAAGTGTCTTCAAATTCAGCGCTCAGCTTGTGAGTTTTAATCAATTCCAAGCTGAAATGATCATTCAATTTAACCTTTTGAGTAGTCATGTATAATTGTAAATTCCAGGGATATCAGCCCTCTGTACCATAGGTTCCCATTATGAAATGGTTGACAGTTCCTTCATTGGGCTTTGTTTCCTTTCTGCAGGGTGCGATACGGCTTCGTTGGGTACTGGACAATGTTGAAGGGGTAAGTAGATTATCTGTATTTTGTTTTTAAATGGTGATTTTATTAATAGTTTACATGTAGTTCATCAAAATATTATAATTAAAATACAAATTCATTGCTATAGTATCTCTTTACAAGGAAATCTTTCAAATATGGAAGTTTCCAATAAAATACATCTACAGTTGTATAATGTTATTGGCATATTGAAGTACAGTCAAACCTGTGTATAGTGATCACCAAAGGGAATTAAGAAAAGTGGCCACTCTATTGTTTTTCTCTGCAGGGGATCATGTTTAGTGGCCTCTATAGGCAGGTTGGCTGCTATAGACTGGTGGCCACTAAGACAATTTTGACTGTATTTATATTATACTCTTATCTCTGTCCGTATCTCTTTGTGAAAAAAAGGAGATTCTGTTGAAAATTCAACTTATTCTAGGATCCTCTCTGTGCCACATGAATATTCAGGTTCAAAGTAACTCAATAAAATATGAATAAATCTTCAATTTTCTTATAAATGTAATGTGTAGTGAAATGTGGATGCCTGGCAAATGCCTAGCGGGTCAATGTAAACAAACGATGGCCAAAAAATCAATACTGCAGGAATGGGCATGTAATATTGTATTAAATACAGTGTCTGTGCAATTTGGCAAACTTGGCACAGGAGCTATGGTTCAGACTAGCAAACGAAGCAAATGTTATTTTTCAAACCCTTTTTTTATTGATTATCTTATTTTCAGTATGGGCAATGGTCAAATACACATTAGACTAACATTATGGATACCACTCATGTAGTCATGTGTGTACTCATGCCGTTTTGTTCTTGTTGTGGACTTGACTTCCTCCATTTGTTTAATATAGACAAAAATAAATCACATGATCAATGAAAACAATCATATACAAACAACAACATTTCAACAAGAAAAATATATGATGGGTAATATTTCATACTAGGACTGTCTACAATAAGTCTACTTATTTCTATGATTGAGGACCATTTTTGATAGTGAATAAAGCAAATAAAAAGCTAATATGTGTTGCTGTAATACTGCTTGACTTTAATGTTATCATATTTTCCCCCTCTATTTCATTGAAGGTCAAAGCGGATCTGCAGAAAAACGATGTCCTGTTTGGAGCGATAGATACGTGGCTTGTTTGGAAGATGACTAAAGGTACTTTAACTTTGTTCTATATCACAAATCATGCATTTTAGCTAATTCTCAAATTGTAATTGGACATAGTGCCCTGTTTCATAAACATTTACCAATTGTTGTAAGTGTCCAATTATTGTAACTACCATGACAACAGCTAAAATGCTTGATGCTGATTGGCTGTTGCCATAGTAGTTACCATGATTGGACACTAACAAAAATTTGAAAAAGTTTTATGAAACGGGCCCTAGGGGGCCTGAAATTGATGATATAAAGGAGAATGAGAAATCGGTCATCACAGAGAATTGAATCCCAAATCTCCAGCTTGCTTGACCGGTGCTCTTACTACTTAGCTGCAAAGTGCATGTTATCAGGACTCACTTGCCCTGTTGCCCGGGGCAAGTAAAAAATTGATGTTTGGCAAGTAAAATTTCATATATATTTGAGTTTGGTTGCCCAACTGGGAGAGAAAAATGCCATTCCTTTTATTCGAGCTGCCTAGAACTATTAATTTGTCTCGTTTTTACACATTGTTTATAAAGGGCAAGTACATTTTCTGTTTGGGCAAGTAAAATATGAAAATTCATGATTTCACTTGCCCAAATGGGCAATTAGGAAAAAAAAGTTAGTGTGGAGGCTTGATATGATGACACACGCAGTACCCCGGGGTACCGCGTTGTGTAGCGCCATCTTGCGTCCAACCGTACCGCAGCTATTGCGTTGTGAATGCAGTGCAGCGCGCGATTGTATGCACGCTATACCCACAGTACAGCCCTAAAAATAAAATGAATAATTAAACAAAATGGCGGATTTTCGTCTGGTATCCTGGGGTACCGTTTATGTCATCATATAATGGTGGTACTTTTTAGAACTCCTTTTCAGCAAAGAAAACTTTGATTTGTATAATGATAGTTCATTGCATGTGTCACGAAACTCTTCAAATAAATATGCATGTATTTTTGTTTCCACTTTATATTTTACAGGGAGTGTTCACGCTACTGACTACTCCAATATCAGCGCCACTGGTCTATACGACATGTTTATTGTAAGTCCGACTTCAAACTAGTGCTTTAGTAAAAACAGATATCGGTAACCGAAATACCAAACGTTCAGATGGTTACCATTTTAAAAATTTCACTGTATTGGTTACTTTTCGGTGCTGTGAATAAGTATAAGATATCCCAAGAATATCGATCAATTAGAATGAGGTTTACTAGTGAAAATTTTGTTATTTGATATCACTTAGATTTGATGGATACAAATATGCTTTAGCAGCCAGATTTCTACAATATTTTAAAAGAAATTACACAACGACAGATCTGCATGTTCACCTCTAAAAAAAAAAAATGCTCCTGGACACTAAAATTCCCTGAGAAAGAGTAAACTGTTATCCAATGTCACTTAGATTTTATGGTTAAAAATATGTTTTAGTGGCCAGATTTCTACAATAATTTAAAAGAAATTACACAACGACACCGACCTGCATGTTCGCCTCTGAAAAAGTGTGCCTGGACGCAAACATTTCCGGAGGAAGAGTAAACTGTTATCCAAACGGGTACCCAGTTTACCCATGATAGTTACTGGTTTTCCAAATAACCGTTTCACTACCAGCACTACTTCAAATGCTGCATCATTTCTTATATTTTTACGATATAACTATGGAAATTAAGATTAACCGATTTTCATTTAAAAAATTTAAATTCTCTAATTTACCAGTAGCAGAAATATTTTCACAAGTCTGCTAATCTGGGGCTGGTTAGTCTTCCGTTTCTTTTTGACATTTCATGTTTATATTAATAGGCTTGGACCAAATATGCGCTTCTCTAGTTATTTTTAAAATATCTTGGTCCTGTTGCAGAAAGAGATACAATCTATTGTAAGTGAGAAACTTTGCACGTTTCAACCAATCAGATTTGCACATTTAGAACACAATAAATTGTATCTCTTTCTGCAATGGGGCCCTTATGTACTTTTTAACTGCATTTCAGGTAATGGACTTATAAGTTGGGTACTTTATTGATCGTTGCCCAGTTGACCATATCATTTCGCTTCACAAATAGATACAAAGAGATACTAATGATTGAACAAACCTGTTTTTATTTTTCCATTGTCCCCCTTTTCTTTGAATTTTGCAGTCTAATTGGAACAGCATCCACATGACCTATCTGGGCCTTCCTACGTCATGGCTGCCGGAGATAAGGGATACAAGGTAACACACAAATGAAGGGAAGGGACTATTAGATTAAATTGAATTGAGTTGAGTTGAGTTGACACATTACACAAATAAATGATTTACATCAAATACCAGTAAAATATAAAGGAAAACAATCAATTGATCATTGAATCAAAATTGACTGTCTTCTGTTTGTGACACTGACCCCCTTTGCGTAATAGTGCAAGTGCAGAGCGCGTTGTAAAAAATAACTGCGTGTATTGCGCTACCTTTCCATTCATGCAATAGACCGCTTCTGTAATGTATGCAAATAATATGCATATGACGTTAGACTCCCCGTTGGCAAGCTTAACAATAATAACTAGGTCCGGCAAGCTCCGGCAAACTTAGCTTGCCGGACCTAGTTACTATTGTTAAGCTTGCCAACTTACATCATACGCATATTATTTGCATACATTACAGAAGCGGTCTATTGCCCAGAGCCCGCTTTGTTTTATTTTGTTTGTTTTGTTTGCTGAGCGGTCAATATTGAAGCGGTCAATATTGAAGCAGCATCAGATTGCAGGATTCTCAAATTGAGGTATATGAAATATAATATAATATAATATAATATAAATTAATTGAATTGTATTTGTTTTCCACTTTCAATAAAAAAGCAAATACATGATAACAAATAGATGAATCATTACAATAATAAGTACATGTACAAGGTAATTTTGGGAAAAATAGATTAAACAACTTGGACCACTATGCAATCCACTGGCTGCAAAATTTGCACGATGTTGCATCTAGAAGCTGTGCTGTCTCGTGAAAAAAGAGGAAAGAAGAAAGCTGTGTACAAAGTCAGTGCTATGAATAAGTGAACATCATTTAGCATTATTGCTCATTACTCGGCCATATAACATCCACTTAACGTGAAATTTGAACACATTACTCAGTGGACATATTAGATCACAACAATATACATTATATGAACAATTTACAATTTTGTACACATGTCAACAAATATACTATATCCCTTTAAATTGTGCATGAAAACAAGAATGGTTTTGTTTATTTTTTTTTATTGTGACAGTGGTGATTTCGGTGTATGCCACATGGACGTTTTTGGTGCAGATATCCCAGTTACAGCTGTGGTAAGCTAAAAGTTATCTGCAAGTTTTGTCAACTTTATAATTTTAGAGAAAGAAGCTTTTTTTCAGATGAAGAAAATAAGACTCTCTGAAGAAGGCATTAGAATTAAGTTATTTTCATTTTCTTTCTCGTGGTTGATAATGAAATGCGTTTATATTTCTACAATTGGGCTAAAACCTAAAAGCTGCTTAAGTGTCTTTGCGTAAGTTGGCCTGCCTGTAAATAAACAAGATAATTAAAGAAATAAAATGCATCATATTATAAACGGCCTAGTGAAAAAAAAATCATGATAAAAAATTCATAGTGATGAAATGCAGAAAGTTCAATCAAAATCATTAAATGAAAAATAAATAAGTAAGGCACGACCATGTGAACTTCAAAGAGTATTTTATCCCTTCCAAAAATGACTGCCGAGTTTGACCCTTTTTTTCTTTCTGTGCATAGGTTGGGGACCAGCAGGCGGCCATGTTTGGTCAGTGCTGCTTCGACTCTGGTGATGTCAAGATCACCTTGGGAACGGGAGCCTTCGTGGTCGTCAACACCGGGAAGATGCCCTCTGTGCCTGCTAAGGGTAAGTGCTATTTCTTTTCGTTATCAAGCAATAATGATTATAGATAAGAAAACATTATTTTTAAACAATCAACTTACTGTGTTGATGTGACATTTCAAACATATTTGATGTTCTTCCTTAGAAGTTGTACTGAGTCTGACGGCTAGATGGCGCGGTCAGATACTGGTCCCACACGAGATCTACCAATTTCGCAATGCCCTGGTACAACTTCATGTGGTTGGTCTTGATCAGCTGCAGCTTCCCCTCATACGGCTTGCTGTCTGTCTTCACATGCTGCTGCTCCAGTCCAAGGTAGCTCTGTAGCAGATTGGCAATGCCCTGGTACAACTTCATGCGGTTAGTCTCGATCAGCTGCTGCAGCTTCCCCTCGTACGGCTTGCTGTCTGTCTTCACATGCTGCTTCTCCAGTCCAAGGTAGCTCTGTAGCAGATTGGCAATGCCCTGGTACAACTTCATGCGGTTAGTTTCGATCAGCTGCTGCAGCTTCCCCTCGTACGGCTTGCTGTCTGTCTTCACATGCTGCTTCTCCAGTCCAAGGTAGCTCTGTAGCAGATTGGCAATGCCCTGGTACAACTTCATGCGGTTAGTCTCGATCAGCTGCAGCTTCCCCTCGTACGGCTTGCTGTCTGTCTTCACATGCTGCTGCTCCAGTCCAAGGTAGCTCTGTAGCAGATTGGCAATGCCCTGGTACAACTTCATGCGGTTGGTCTCGATCAGCGGCAGCTTCCCCTCGTACGGCTTGCTGTCTGTCTTCACATTCTGCTTCTGCAGTTGACCAACTTTCTTGGAATAGTAACCCCTGAAAATAATAATGTAAAATTGTAACTGGTGTCACTAGCCACTTAATTGTTCCCAGACAAGCTAACTACAATGTACGCTCTAGAGTAGTTACTTCATTGTTGATGGTTCCAAGATGGTTGATGGTTCAAAGGGTGGAGAACAAAGTTTTTTAAAATTATTTTGCTGGCCCTACAGTTTGGAACAGTTTGCCAGCTGATTTAAGATTGTCTCCCACATTAGACTTTTCAAAAAGAACTTTGAAGACATATTTATTTTTGCTGTAGATTATTGGAGAGGTTGCATAGCGCATCGATCAGTTTTGCATATGCTGCAGCTTCCCCTCGTACGGCTTGCTGTCTGTCTTCACATGCTGCTTCTCCAGTCCAAGGTAGCTCTGTAGCAGATTGGCAATGCCCTGGTACAACTTCATGCGGTTAGTCTCGATCAGCTGCTGCAGCTTCCCCTCGTACGGCTTGCTGTCTGTCTTCACATGCTGCTTCTCCAGTCCAAGGTAGCTCTGTAGCAGATTGGCAATGCCCTGGTACAACTTCATGCGGTTAGTCTCGATCAGCTGCAGCTTCCCCTCGTACGGCTTGCTGTCTGTCTTCACATGCTGCTGCTCCAGTCCAAGGTAGCTCTGTAGCAGATTGGCAATGCCCTGGTACAACTTCATGCGGTTGGTCTCGATCAGCGGCAGCTTCCCCTCGTACGGCTTGCTGTCTGTCTTCACATTCTGCTTCTGCAGTTGACCAACTTTCTTGGAATAGTAACCCCTGAAAATAATAATGTAAAATTGTAACTGGTGTCACTAGCCACTTAATTGTTCCCAGACAAGCTAACTACAATGTACGCTCTAGAGTAGTTACTTCATTGTTGATGGTTCCAAGATGGTTGATGGTTCAAAGGGTGGAGAACAAAGTTTTTTAAAATTATTTTGCTGGCCCTACAGTTTGGAACAGTTTGCCAGCTGATTTAAGATTGTCTCCCACATTAGACTTTTCAAAAAGAACTTTGAAGACATATTTATTTTTGCTGTAGATTATTGGAGAGGTTGCATAGCGCATCGATCAGTTTTTTAAATTGGAAATGCGCTATATGAAAACAAATTATTATTAGCCATTTGTCTTAGTTCTATGAGGGCCAACTCTAATTATGTTAATTTTTACCTGTAGTAAATAATTTCTGTCATCGGTTTCTCTCCCTTTGCAGGTGCATATCCCTTGGTTGGATGGAAGATCAAGGATGAGATATGTTACATGATGGAGTGCAACCAATCCGACTGTGGGACCGTCATCGAGTGGGGTCTCAGAATGGGTAAATATCTCTCCCCTCCTCTCTCACACTTTCCTCTCATATCCCACTTCATGTTCTTTAAAGGGATTCTCAAGGATGAGATTTGTTAAGCCCTCTGCAGACAGAGCCGACTCTACCCGATTCGACTGGTTTTCACTCGGATCGGCTCAGTTTTCAGTGCCTCGCGCCACACATTTTGCCAGTCGATAGACGGTCAGATGCCAGTTGGGGCCGATTCAACACGATGAAACAGATCCGACCGACCAGGCTCACCTCTAGCCTGATTGAAACCAGTCGGATCGGGTCGAGTCGGCTCTGTCTGCAGAGGGCTTTACACGATGGGGACCGACATCGAGTGGGGCCTCAGAATGGGTAAATATCTCTCCCCTCCTCTCTCACACTTTCCTCTCATATCCCACTTCATGTTCTTTAAAGGGATTCTCAAGGATGAGATTTGTTACATGATGGGAGTGCAAACAATCGGACTTTGGGACCGTCATCGAGTGGGGTCTCAGAATGGGTAAATCTCTCTCCCTCCCCCACTCTTTCCTCTTTTTATCTCACTTCATGTTCTAAAGGGGAGCTAAATACAGTCAAACCTGCTTTAGTGACCACCTGTATATAAAGACCACCTGACTATAGAGACCACTAATCTTGACTCCCTTGAATGCAGTTTACATGTAAATGAACCTGTCTGTAAAGACCACCTGCTGATAAAGACCACACTTGCTGTCTACCGTGGGTGGTCTATATAGACAGGTTTGACTGAACTGGTATTTTGGTTACTGGTGCTGATGATCCCGTGCAGAGAAACAATGTTATGGTCACCTATCCGGGATGCCAGAGTTCCGGCTATAGCCGGAATTCCGGCTTTTCCGTTTTTTTAAACAACAATTCCGGCTATAAACAAAATATGATCCCCAAAATAGGCTCAGATTGCACCAGAGAGCATCTGGAACTCCAAAGCATCCAGGGCCCTAAAGCGGGCCCTGGACCCTGGCTAAAGGGACTTCGCGCTTCGCACGCATTATTTTGAGTCTCCACAAATTTTCAGGCCCTGGAGCCATTAGCCACTGACATTCCTGACCTGTCTACAGTGGTGACTTTGCTTGTTTCCCTTAGATTGTCACTAGACACAGGTTTGATGGTACATGTATTTCCTGTCTTCTTTTGGAATCCTTGCCCTTGTATACTCTACACGACTTCATGTTTAGCCCCGTCTGTGTAAGCTATTGTTGAAATACAAACAAATAGTTTAGGTATTTGCTGAATTTGTTTACTAATTTAGTTTTTTGTTTAATTCAATGCACTCTTGTTTGTGTTGCAAATGCAACGTTTTGGATAGAACCCCTTTCTAGTAGGTCAAGACTCGCTGACTGAATATCTGTGTCTTTGAGTTGGAAAACAGAAAGGAGATCAAAAGAGACACGCAACCTAAATAAGCTAGTTCTGTCACACAGGAGTTAGCAATTGGTTGCTATGTCTCACACTTTTCGATACCATCTTTTTGACTGTTGTGCAGGACATTACACGAGACATATATAATGTATAATGATGGATTTGTTTGTTCGAGCTCTCAGTAAAGTCTTGGCAATGATTAAAAGCAAAGACCATCTCTTGCATTTTCACAATGTGCACAAAGTGATTATAGTTGTTAATTTGGGATACATTTTCACCCCATATGCAGGATACTACACAAGCCCTGCTAATTCAAAGGAAGTTGCAAAGTCAGTGAGCGACAATAGTGGGTTTGAATTTGAGTAAAGTCTTGGCAACGATAGAAGGCAGAGACCATCTCTTGCATTTTCAGGATGTGCACAAAGTGAAATATAGTTGTTAATTTTGGATTCATTTTTACCCCATATGCAGGATACTACACAAGCCCTGCTAATTCAGAGGAAGTTGCAATGTCAGTGAGCGACAATAGTGGGTTTGAATTTTAGTAAAGTCTTGGCAACGATAGAAGGCAGAGACCATCTCTTGCATTTTCAGGATGTGCACAAAGTAAAATATAGTTGTTAATTTTATATACATTTTTACCCCATATGCAGGGTACTACACAAGCCCTGCCGACTCGGAGGAAGTTGCAAAGTCAGTGAGCGACAATAGTGGGTTTGAATTTGAGTAAAGTCTTGGCAACGATAGAAGGCAGAGACCATCTCTTGCATTTTCAGGATGTACACAAAGTAAAATATAGTTGTTAATTTTATATACATTTTTACCCCATATGCAGGGTACTACACAAGCCCTGCCAACTCGGAGGAAGTTGCAAAGTCAGTTGAGGACAATGGTGGCGTCTACTTTGTACCAGCATTCACGGGATTGTCTGTAAGTACATTGTGAGCAATTCGTTCTAATATCCTATCGCCTATGGGAACCCTGGTGGTCCCTGTATCAACTCTATGGGGATTTTAAAATGTAATTGAGAACAGGAGATTTCTTTAGGGAATTTATGGGCTACTCAATTCAGGTCTTTGCACCCCCCCCCCCCCCCCCAAAAAAAATAGATACTATTATGTGGCAATAGTATAACTGAAATGATACTTCTGACTGTTTCATTTTAGATTCCACATACAATTACCTTTTTTTTGATAAAATACAAATTGGGATTAAACAAAAACATAGAAAAAACAATGTTATGGAGCTTGTTAATGAAGATCACCCGTCTACAGTGGTCACTTTTCATGTTCTGCTATTAAAGGTGGTCACTGTACACAGGTTTGACTGTACTATACGAATGCATGATAAAACACTTGTGCAAGAGAAACCCTTTCTAGTAGGTCAAGACTCGCTGACTGAATATCTTGTGTCTTTGAGTTGGAAAACAGAAAGGAGAGTAAAGAGACGTGCAACCTAAATATGCTAGTTCTGTCACACGGGAGTTAGCAATTGGTTGCTATGTCTCACACTTTTTGATACCATCTACAGAGCTGCCAAGTCTTCCTGATTTCGCAGAAGACCAAGATTACTGTATCGGATAGCCAATCTTCCTGATTATCGAAAAATTATTGTCATTATCTTGTATGCATTTTATATAATTCTCTTTCTGATTTATGATGAAATTTCCCTAAATCTTCCTGATTGTTGAATTCCAATGTTTGTAGCTCTGCATCTATCTGAATGTTTGTCTTGAAATATTAAATAAACTTTGTCAGAACAAATTTTTCTGATAAAAAAATATTGTTTATATTGATTGATCCCGCACTCTATATGGAGGCCCCAAACAATGATGATAGTGCTTGTGCCTGCCTACTGGGTCTAACACCGAGGACCACCCTGCCCACATCACAAGATCTCTACTGGAGCCATACATGTACATCTATTTCTTGAAATATGGAATAGATATTCTGTCAAGCATTTCTTTTTCCAATGAAGATGTACATTACACTTTTTGTGAGCTTCATTCAGTTTGATCAATTCCTAACTCTTTATGCAGGCCCCAATCAATGATGATAGTGCGTGTGCCTGTCTTCTGGGTCTAACGCCGAGGACCACCCCAGCCCACATCACCAGATCACTCCTGGAGTCAATAGCATACAGGTATTACACAGCATGAGCCATGTACCACTCATACAAAAAATTAACATACTGTTGCGTGGAGCAGGCTTTGCATTGACAATGCATGGGTGGCAAGGTGCAGAGCCTCACCACCCAGGCATTGTCTATGCAGTCTGTGCTACAAGTAGTGCTGTAACTGACCTTGATGATCGGATCGTTTGATCGGATCGGCAACATTTTATCGATCTTCGAAATCGGATCGATGATCGGGATCGGATGATCGGCTATAAAAAAAAAAAAAAAAAAAAAAAAAAAACAACGTTTTTTTTTTCTTTGGAAAATGATCCCCAAAAAACACAATTTGGGAATATAAATGAATACCAAAGCAACATATATCCATATTAATAAGCCCAAGGTAATCTTGTACGGGTATGCTTTCATTTCAAACTGATTACCTCTTCTTTTACAAAATTACTCACGCCGATTTTGAGCTTAGTCCCATGTGATTAATTTGGCGTAACCTTTCAGAAACACATGGGACTAAGCTCAAAATCGGCGCTAATAATTTTGTAAAAGGAGAGGTAATCAGTTTTAAATGAAAGCATACCCATACAAGATTACCTTGGGCTTATTAATATGGATATATGTTGCTTTGGTATTCATTTATATTCCCAAAATATGTTTTTTGGGATCATTTTCCAAAGAAAAAAAAACGATTTTTTTTTTTTTTTTTTTTTTTTTTTTTTTTTTTTTTTTTTTTTTTTTTTTTGCCGATCCGATCTTCCGATTTTTTCTGCATGATCGGAAATAGGCAAAAAAGGTCCGATCAGGTATGATCGGATCGTGATCGGCATGCCGATCCGATGATCGGTTACAGCACTAGCTACAAGGAAATTGTGTGTATGGTGTGTAAATGGTCATACCGTAGTACATGTATAACCATTTTCATTGTAGATGTGCCTTGTACTTTGTAGCTAACCCCGAAGATTGCACCTGGGCCCAATTGCAGAAAGAAATACAATCGATTGTAAGTCAGAAAATGTGTGCGTTTCAACTGATCAGATTTGGCCATCTAGAACAACACATGATCTGACTTACAATTAATTGTAACTTAAAATCGATTGTATCTCTTTCTGCAACGGGGCCCAGGACTTCGGTTTTGGCCAGAGTGTTGTTAAAGTGATCCATTAAATTCATCAGGTTTTTTTTTTAGTACTTGAGTGAGAAACCCTTTCTAGTAGGTCAAGACTCGCTGACTGAATATCTGTGTCTTTGAGTTGGAAAACAGAAAGGAGAGTAAAGAGACATGCAACCTTGATAAGCTAGTTCTGTTACACGGGAGTTAGCAATTGGTTGCTATGTCATACACATTTTGAATGACCTTATAAGTTATAAGCCTCCACACTAACTTTTCTTTCTACTTGCCATTTTGGGCAAGCAAAATCAGGGATGTTCAAATGTTACTTGCCCAACCAGAAAATGTCCTGCTAGGTACAGTAGCTCGATCTGCTTGGCAAATGTCTCTCTTGTTTCTAGAAAATTTCACACATTTAGGAATAACATATTTCTCTCATAGCCATAGTTGAACAGAAATGTTACTTGCCCGATTGGGCAACCAGATGTGACCATTTATAACATTTTACTTACCCAACATCAAGTTTTACTTGCCCCGGGCAATAGGGCAAGTGCTAGTGCCGAGCCCTGTATATTGGTTTGGGCCCTTTGTCTTTCAATACGAGTGTCGTTCCAGGAATTTTTTACATTAAATCATAAATATCTATAATGAGGTAGACATTAGAAAATCAATTTAATTCTTCTTTTACCATGAGTAACAATTGATTTGAATTGTTATTATATTTGATACAAATTACGAAATGTACAAAAGGGAAGATGTCAACTATTCAAACACTATAATTGTATAACCCTGTAAATATTTTACTCAGTAAAGTCCCTCGTAAGAGGAAAAAACAAAAGAAACCAAAAGTGTAAACATTGAACTATTATGATTGTGTAACAAATCTTAAAGCTCTGAATAGGAGTGGGCTATACGTGGGTGAAAAATACTTTTTTTGTCGTTTTATTTTCGGGACAGTTTTTTTGTATTCCATTTGCCCTATCTCAACATGAAATGACAATATTTTTTTCCTGGGGTCTAAGAAAAAAGTGTGCAGGGCCAAAATCCAAGATGGCCACCGTTTTCCCCTAAAAATCACATTTTCAGGCATTACTTTGTCATTAGTGGCTCTCTTTATTTGGTTTTGGTGTCTAACCCTATGTTTTGGGGGTTAAGGGATCTATTTATGCAGTTAAAAATACTGTAAAATATTCAGATATTGTGTTAAGGCATATTTTTGACCATTTTTACCCCTTTTTAACCCAATTTTTAACCCAATTTTTAACCATGCCCGTAGACCTGAAATTAATGGGTAAATTATATCGGAGAACATTTTTAAAAAGCTAGAGAACAAGTTGAAAGTGAAAAAATAATATTCATAGCCCCCATAACCCTCACAGTTGACATAATTTTCGGCCTGGGGTTATACAAAAAAGTGTGCATGGCCAAAATCCAAGATGGCCGCCTTTTTCCATGAAAAATCACATTTTCAGCCATAAGCCATGTCATTTTGTGGTGTTTTTACTTGCTTGTGTTGCCTATCCCCATGTGTTGGGGGTAAACCAATCTGTTATGCATATACAAATAATCACAAGCCATCAAATGTTGAGTTAACACCATTTTTTACTACATTTGAATTCATTTTTACCTAAATTAGCATATTTCGTGAGACATGTCTTCAATTTATATGATGTTGCTTAAAACATAAAGCGGATTTCTCACTAAAGAAGTCCCCGGTTCCTGTAACGGGTACAGGCACAATCTGCTGCTCTATAATCCCAGGTGTTCGCTGCCAAATTCCATCTTCGGTACCAGCACGCATCAGGTGATCCACTCGGAAAGTTCCGTCCCCATTATAATCCAGGTACATGTAGAACCCAATATACCATCTATTGGTACCTGTAGGTCTCTCTCATCCCAGAGGACAGCAAGTGGTTGGTTTAGTCTGAAACATAAGTTGTTTTTCAGAGTGAGACATTCCCTCTGCCTCTTGTGCTCCCATCAATGTTTCCAGTATCTCCTCCTCGCAAGGAAATACCACTGCTTCCTATGCTTGGTAATCATCCCCGAGGAGTACCGTTAGGTTCTCGATCATCTCTTTCTCTGATAATTTGTTGACCTTGTAAAGGTCCCTGCGCCCTGCGGACATCTGCATCACGTTGATGTGTGACTCTCTGGTACTGAATCTCCTGCCTCAAGAACGTCTTCAGCTCAGGCGATTTCTCAGCTATTTGTACTATAAAGGCACCCCCCCCCCCCCCCCCAAAAAAAAAAGACAAGCTTTATTAGGAATGACAAAGTGCCAAATTCTCTGAAAATTAACCTACGCTTTAGCCTTGTGTTGAAGTGTAGTTAATGATAGGGGTGGGCTTTACGTGGGTGAAAAATACTCTTTTTTGGGGGGGGGGGGCATTTTATTGCCCAAGAGGTAGAGGGAATGTCTCACTCTGAAAAAGAATGTATGTTTCAGCCTAACCAACCACTTGCTGTCATCTGGGATGAGAGAGACCTGTACCAAAAGATGGTATATTGGGTTCTACCTGGATGATAATGGGGACGGAACTTTCCGAGTGGATCACCTGATGCGTGCTGGTACTAACTTAGCTGGTACCGGAGATGAAATTTGGCAGTGGCCACCTGGGACTGATGACATCCAGGACACTATTGAGCAGCAGATTGTGCCTATGACCGTTTCAGGAACTGGGGACTTCCTTAGGAGAAAGCTGCATTATGTTTTAAGCAACATCATAGAAATTGAAGACATGTTTCTCGAAATATGCTAATTTAGGTAAAAAGGGAGTTCAAATGTAGTCAAAAATGGTGTTAACTCAACATTTGATGACTTGTGACTATTTTTTAGATGCATAACAGATTGCTTGACCCCCAAAACATGGGGTTAGACACCACAAGCAGGTAAAAACACAACAAAATGACAAAGTTATGGCTGAAAATGTGATTTTCAAGGAAAACGGCGGCCATTTTGGATATTGGCCCTGCACACTTTTTTCTATAACCCCAGGCCGAAAATTTTGTCAAGTGTGAGGGTTATGAATATTATTTTGTCACTTTCAACTTGTTCTCTAGCTTTTTAAAAATGTTCTCCAATGTAATTTACCCACTAATTTCAGGTCTACGGGCATGGTTCAAAATTGGGTAAAAAAGGGGTAAAAATGGTCAAAAATATGCCTTAACACAATATCTGAATATTTTACAGTATTTTTAACTGCATAAATAGATCCCTTAACCCCCAAAACATAGGGTTAGACACCAAAATCAAATAAAGAGACCCACTAATGACAAAGTTATGACCAAAAATATGATTTTTTAGGAAAACGGCGGCCATCTTGGATTTTGGCCCTGCACACTTTTTTCTGCGACCCCAGGCAAAAAATTTTGTCATTTCATGTTGAGATAGGGCAAATGGAATACAAAAAAACTGTCCCGAAAATAAAACGAGAAATGACCCATTTATAGCCCACTCCTACTCTGAAACAAGTTTCAAACACCATGCCAGGTGTGTAGTTTTGTCAGGGGTGTCTAAATTGTAAACAAAGGTATATGAAATGCTTTTTATCAGTGGACAAAAAACCGAATTGTTGCATTTTCGTTTCTGCAGGATTAAACAGCTGTATGATGTGCAGGAAGTGGAGAGCAGAGTCAAGCTGAACCCTGTCATCAGGTAATGAACCGATAGTCTTGACTTACTGGTAGAAACACTAACAAACTGACACACTAACACACATTCTGCAAATTATGTCAAACTTGTTACAGAGGCTCATCGAGCATCGAGCGGTCTGGACACACGCTCATAAATGCACATCTGCACACAAACAAATGCTCATCTGTACACAAACGGGTGCATACATGAAAACAATCAAGAACTTTGTAACATGCTTGCTTGTTTATGGATGATCATGATAGAGCGAGTTTAAAAGCATATTGTACAATTTTATATTTTTTAAATTTGAACTTCTGAAAAGCAATGAATGATATGACAAAACTTAATGATATGATCGTGTTAGTTTCTTATGACTTGGATGGTTGAATGAATTGAAGAAAAATTAATTTTTGATTAATTTCAAACTTGCTACGAAAGGCTACAAGCCCATCAAGCTGGCACTGAAGTTTGGCTTTTCTTTTATTTGTTTGAATAACTTGTCACATGATAGCTGAATGTCTTTTGCTTTTTATGTCAGGGTGGATGGTGGAGCAAGTAGAAACGGTTTCATTCTGCAAATGACGTCAAACTTGTTACAGCAGTCCATCACGCGCGGTTAACAAACTTGGGCCTGTGTTGGATGTTTGTGAATTAAAATTTGTTAATATGTGATAATGATTGATTTCTGCAAATGACGTCAAACTTGTCACAGCGGCCCATCGAGCGGTCAGCAAACGTAGACATGTGTTGGATGTTTGTGAATTAAAATTTGTTGCACGATTTATATTAATGTTCAAATCTTGTTGGATTTCAGAGTCAATGGAGGGGCGAGTAGAAACGGTTTCATTCTGCAAATGACGTCAAACTTGTCACAGCGGCCCATCGAGCGGTCAGAAAACGTAGACATGTGTTGGATGTTTGTGAATTAAAATTTGTTGCACGATTTATATTTATTTTCAAATCTTGTTGCGATTTCAGAGTGGATGGAGGCGCGAGTAGAAACGGTTTCATTCTGCAAA
Source organism: Echinarachnius parma (assembly GCA_037951105.1). NCBI lineage: Eukaryota > Metazoa > Echinodermata > Echinoidea > Clypeasteroida > Echinarachniidae > Echinarachnius > Echinarachnius parma. The sequence continues at coordinate 108,904 of JBAMJV010002884.1, read as the reverse complement.
TGACGTCGAACTTGTTACAGCGGCCCATCGAGCGGTCAACAAACCTGGACATGTCCAGTCTCGGGGCAGCGTTCCTTGCAGGGTTAGCCGCAGGTAAGCCCATCTTTCATACTGTATATGCCATATATTTTGTGAGGGTTTTATTTTCGCGAATATCTCAAATCACTTGTGAATCGCGAAATTAAAAACACGCTAAAATATTGACACCAAATCGCAAAGCTCTCTCTCAAGACAGTCATAAATGCATGTTGGTAACAGCCGAACGCGAATTCAACCACTCGCAAAATTGTCGTAAAGTCCTGATTCGCGAAAATCTATGTGCACAAAATATATGGCTTATACAGCACGTTCTATATACATGTAGACCTAAGTTTATAAAAAATAAAAACACTAACAATTTCCTGGAATATCTGCCCGATAACTATAAGTAAAAAATGCATCTTATATTATTACCACTCTGATCAACTTTGACTCTGATACTGTTAATGGGGTAGATTTTGTTATCCATGTGAGCATAAAGCTATCATATGTATATCATCATATTATATAATGAGAAATGTGGCCTCTGTAGACAGGTGACTTCTGTAGACAGGTTCCATAACACTTTTTCTCTCTGCAGAGGATCACTTTTGGTGGCCACTATAGACAGGTTGGTTGGTATAGACAGGTGGCCGCTAAGACGGATTTGTCGCACTTGTTCACATCCGTGTAGACAGTTGGTGAAATAAAACAACATGTTTACAGTATTTACTACATTTACTGGTATAATTTAATCAAGCCTCCACACTAACTGTTTTCTGTTCTTGCCCGTTCAGGCAAGTAAAATCATACATTTTGAACATTTTACTTGCCTAAATAAAACATTTATTTGCCCTTTTACTTCTAGGTGAGATTTTCATACATGACATTATGTATTCGAACAATTATTTAGTTGCCCGATCAGGCAAGTAAACTAGACCATTTATCAAATTTTACTTGCCGAACATCAACTTTTACTTGCCCTGGGCAAGCGGGTGTTGATCCTTAAGGTTGGTTACTGGTATAATTTAATGCGCCCTCATCTATGTGGTGAATGCATCGTTTGGAATCGAACCCCTTTCTAGTAGGTCAAGACTCGCTGACTGAATGTGTCTTTGAGTTGGAAAACAGAAAGGAGAGTAAAGAGGGATGCAACCTTTAACGCTATTAACTCTGTCACACAGTTAGCAGTTGGTTGCTGTCTCTTACACATTCTATACAAGTTGTTTTATAAGGATATGAGCTAAATATTGTTTGGGTATGCTTCTAACTACATAGCTGTGATGGTAATTTCCATTTCAAATAAAGGAAGTATTCATAGTATTCAGATATTGTTTATAGTGTAAGGTATGAGCATGACTATATTCTGCTTCGAGTTGTATTTTAATTATCTTATTATATTTGGTAAAGTTTAAATAGCTGTATTATGTAGGTTAAATGTCAAATTCACTCTAATTGTTTGCACAACAGTTTTAGATGTACTGCATGTTGTGGTCAATCAATAAAACCTTTTCAATTTCATTCAATTCAATTAAAAAGGAATACCCCTTAATTTATTACCCAATTGCGTTTAAAATGTTGCAACTAACAAAGTGTTAATCTCATATAGATGAGTTGATTCATGAAACATTTTCATGCCTAACATGTTATACTACAATTTAGGGTAATATTTTGTTTTATTTTCTACTAATTACTGCAGGTATCTGGAAGGACAAGGAGGAGTTGAAGTCGCTGAGAAAGTCGGACCTGCTGTTGGAGCCCAAACCCATCGCCATGGAGACGAGAAATTTCAGCATGTGGCAACGGGCGGTGCAGAGAGGTTTGGCTTGGTATACGTCGTGAATGGTTCAAATTGTGAAGTCATTAATTGAAATTGGTTAAAAAAAAAAAATTTGAAATAAGAAGGTTTTATTGAAATAATATCTCCAAATAGTTTGTCATGTGTTGAGTTCATCAACATCATTTTTTTTATACTTTTAGACCAACTTGTATAATGAAGAGAATGTCTTTCAAGGTGAGAGTATCAGATTTAATGCCGCTAGGCTGTACTCTTATTTTTTTACGAATCTCGTGTCAATAGTATTCATCTCATGATATACCTCAATTCACCGATGCAAGTCAATGTGAAATTAAATTGTGATACTTGTGAATTCCAGATTTGATTATCTTCCGTATGTATAATGGCAATACAGTGGAACCTCTTTATAACGAGGTCCTTGGGACCATGAAAATTACCTTGTTATATCAGGTTTCTCATTATATCAGGGTAAAAAAAACAAAGAAATATAAAGAGCTGGGACCAGCAAAATTACCTCGTTATAAGAGGATTTTGTTATATCGGACCTCGTTTTAACGAGGTTCCACTGCATTTTGTATATATATACACATTGTCGGCTAGAATAGTTCAATTAGTGTAAACAAATTATGTCTTTATGAATAATCGTCTTCAGGACTCTTAATCTCAGGGAAATAGACAGTGTACATTTACAAGTCTTTTCAAGAGTTTGTATGGATTGAATGTATTCTGTGCTGGCGATCTAGCACTTAAACTGATATACTTATATTATAACACAAGATTTTATATGATATATTTGATATATGTAAAACATACTTTTTATCTAAGATCATGACCAAAATAAGATTACATATATATTTATATTTGTGTACGATGTACATGTAGACGTTATCAAGCGTTTGTTTTTGCACTTCTGTAATAATTAATCTTCTGTTCAATTTGTACGTAACCCTTGCCTACATGAACCGCATAGGATATGAGCAAAGGCAATGAGGGAGGCCGCTTGGAAGGGATGCTCCCCAGGGAGTGGAGATGGTGCACACAATGTGTGCTGGTTTGCATTGTATCCTATGACCGGGGCGTAATAATATCACTGTAAAGTGCCAAGAGATGATTATCAATCATATTAGGCGCTATATAAATCAAGTATATTATTATTTATTATGAGGATTTCATAATCTCGAAGGGAACAGGTTGATGTTATGACTGATCTTAATGGTACTTGATAACCTTGTTGGGAGGAAAAAATTGCAACTTTAGGAGGTGAAATATCAGTGCTTATATACATATATTAGTGCTTGTAGTGTGCTTGTCAGGACTGGCAAAATATAGTTCCGATCGTAATATGCCACACATGAATACACCATTCTGGCTAGGGTAGGACTATACGTCTCGTGGATGTCTCAATTATATATATATCAACGTCGTCCCAAGTGTTCTTGAAAGTCACTTTTTTCTTGAGTTGCGTTTAGGTTCAACATACATTTATGCCATGAAGTCCTCCAATGTATATATATCAATGTTTTTCGGAGATAAAATCCAGACACAACAACAATCATGCAATATAATATATAATATGTTCCAGAATATCCGAATATGCGCCCGTCTACCGCCTGATCGTTTTAGCAACAGTATCAAGATCTGAATATATCTTGTGTTTCTGTATGTTTAGACTCTCATAAATCTCAAGTCTGTCATAAGTTGCATATTAGTTAATATACTTACCAGAGATTTTAAGCCCGAAAGGGCAGCAGGCCCGACAGGGCTGCATGCCCGCCAGTGCTGTAGGGGGACTGACGGCCACGAATGTCGGCCAGAACACTGTATCAATATCGGCCCATGACTGATGAGGTTGACACGCCTGCCGCAAGCGAAATTGAGTGTTGTAAGACCTCCAGTTATACCACATGAAATGCTTCATGTACCTGATGATGTCCATGTATTTCAAGAGCTCTCTAAGCCTGCGTAGAGTGTCGCTCCAAATAAGTGGACGCATGAATAAAAAATGCCAAAGTCCATTGCTCAATCGATCCAATTTGCGGAATTTGATTCTGCGGTCGGAGCAGCAAAGAACCACCGGTTTGAGCCAAGCTGAAGGTGGGGGAAATCATTACCCCGCCCAGCATCCTTCCTAACCAGCAGCCCCAGCTCGACATATTCGCCCCGCCAAATTTTCTCCTTAATATTCCCAGCTACGTCCGCCCCTAACTCGTCGCAAACGCAGCTCAACGCTGGTGAATAAAACCCACTTGCCTTGCCTCCTTAGTCGCAATGTGCAGCATCTGTCATGGTAGATTGGGCAGGTTTGCATCAACTGGTAAGGGAAAGGCAGGGGGAGGAACAAAATTATCCTGTTCAATATTAAGCCTGATAGGAATGATAGGCCACGATAACTCTCCGGGATTGACTGGTCCAGTACCTGCAGCAGCCGGTCCTGAATCCTGATGTGGTTAATGATCTGCTTCCTCCCACCTTAGCATCACTGGCTTGTTCTTCTTCTTGTCCTTTTGTTGTCTTCCGCTTGGAAGATGCATCGCACCATAATGATTGGACAGGACTTCCACATCATGCGCTTTCTTCCTACGTGTTACTACGTCAGAAAGTTAATTTCCTTTCTATATTTATCTCTAGGTAAACCCGTATATACTACGAAACAAGACACAATAAGAACACGAAAGTGAAACAAAATTGAGTTTAAACATGTAGGTTAAGCTGAGCATCGTGTTGCGGACGAAGACCTGGGCGTGGAAACCTGACGCCTGGAGGCTGCCTTCTTCGTGGCCTCAGCTCTCTTGGCAGCTGCCGCCTTCTCCGCCTTTCTGATTCTCTTCTCATCCCCGGAGTCGTCGGCAAGTTCGTCCTCGACATACTCATTAACAGTAGCCCACCTGAGGGCAGAACGGTCGGCAAGACGAATGTTCTTCTGCCTGGTGGAAATTAAAACCCGGGCTTGGGCTTGGGTCAGGTGACTTTTAACCGCGGGAATGTCGAGGTCTTCCAGGACTTCGAGGGCGGTTTCCCTCGTGCTTGAAGGTGAGCTGTTGCTTCTCTACCTTCTCCTCGTCGCGAGGCCGCTTGCAAACGGAGTCTACTTTCTTTTGAAGCGACTCGATGGCGTCAAGGATAGCCTGAGTGGAAAGACCGGCACTGGGATCGCAATCCATGATGGCATGCGACCTGTATGGATGCTCGAGCGAGAATGAGCTCATACGCGCGGAGCGCGCTACACCGAATCACCGAAGAATTCGCTCGTTACGTAATCACAATGCGCTCACCGAAGCGGTGAGCGGGAGCCTATCGTTCAATAACGAAACGAAATAGCACTTTCAATTTTTTTCCTGTGACAGATATTACAGTTTGAATCCCATTCTTTCTTGAAAATCCCCTCTGTTGCCATGTGCCATCACATGACACAGTCGCATTCGCATGTGTGTTTGTGAATGTGGGATCAACATTTTGTCATAGTTCTTCCCCTGCAATGAATTTCATTGAATTCTTGGTACTTTTGTTGTTGTTACAGGGTGAATTTTTGTTGAGATGGCTTTTCCATGTCCTGTCACTAATGTTTTGAAGGTATGTTCATACCAACACAAAATCTCTCCAAATCTTGAAGAAGATGTCCTCCTTTTGCACAGGTTGCTAGAATTGCTCCGTTGTTCACCTTTGCAAACGGTGGCCTGCTTCTAGCAGTAAGTGTTGGTCTAGTCTTTGGTTGTTCAAACAGCCTCTCGTTGAGATGCGCAGCAAATGTCAAAAAGTGTCTGTGTGGTCGACTTTCTACGGAGAAGTCCTTCAGGCGGGTCTAGTCTTTGGTTGTTCAAACAGCCTCTCATTCAGATGCCGAGCAAATGTCAATTTCAGAAAAGTGGCCGTGCAGTGGACTTTCTACGGAGAAGTCCTTCAGGCGGGTCTAGTCTTTGGTTGTTCAAAAAGCCTCTCATTGAGATGCGCAGCAAATGTCAAAAAGTGTCCGTGTGGTCGACTTTCTACGGAGAAGTCCTTCAGGCGGGCGTTGGCTCTTTCCACATGGATGCGGCACTTTGCAGTGTTTTTGGTGATCTTCACCTCGCTCTTGCTGAACTGGCCATGGGTCAGGAAGGGAGGTATATTGACGGCAACACCTGGTGGCACAACGTCCTGGATGAGGAAACCCTTGTCACCGAGGATAAGATCGCCGGCCCCTGAAGTGGATGAGGATGTCGCGTTCCTTCACTACAGACTTGTCGGAAACTGACCCTGGAAACATAGCCTTGCAATACCTAATGACAGCATTTGGTGCTACACCCAGGCGCAGTTCGAAGGAATGCATACCTCTTTACGCTGAGTACGCTGAGGAGCTGCAATCTCTACATCGGTGCAGTCAATTACCATTCTGCTGTTCCCAAATTTAGTTGAAATGCATCTGGCATAGACATTTTGTTTTTCTCGCGGAATGGGACGGTCTTCAGCGGGTCTTCATAGAGTAGATTGTACAGAATAGTGGATGAATGTAATGCTGTTAGGTAAAAAAAATATCCCGTCTCGAACCCGGCTCGGTAGAATTACAAAATTATTAATGGGATCCCGGATCGTCCCGGTTCCCTTGTGTATGAGCAAAAAACTGCCTGTACCCATGCACACACAGTTGCTTATGTTGGAAGTTATGAGGAGACATACCATACATATACATTAGCCCAGGTTCAGTGGACATGCATATCATACCAAACTCACAACCACATGTGAACTCAGGGCCATGTGTGTAAGATCATGTTTGGGCGAATTTTGTATGACTACAAGAAACACATTGTTTGAAAAGTTTGTTATCTAAAAAAAAATGGGAGGCAGCATTGGGGTAATTTATTTTTGGGGGTGTGCCAGTGTTTGGGGCAGAGTTATGTGGTTTGTTTTGGAGTTATGTTCAATAAAGCATACACAGGAAAAGCAAGTTCTCAATATAACTTTGTGGGAGTCAAGATAAAAAGTTTTAAAAAGTATATTCAAAGGTTGGGGTAAGCTTTCCAACAGGTGGGGGGCATTCCCCTTAAACCCTTTGTATAGCTCTACACAAATTCAGGTAATTGACTTCAAGGCTCAACCTGTGTAAACATTGTGACCTTCTCTGCCACTGGTCACAGCCACAGGTCGTAAATCTGTCATAACTACTGCAGTTTACTTGAGCCAATCCCATTTTGTTCTTATATGTACCAGTATACAGATTTGTTATCATTACTGGAGAAAATTTGTTGCCAAAACCGAGAATTATACAAACAAAGGGCCAATTCTCGGATCGCTCGTTTCCCGGTTTGAAGGCCATAATCGCCGGGAATCCCTTCTCGTCTCGGATCGGATAACAGCACTAGACTAGATGAATGTGATGAGGATGTTGCGGATTGTGGCAGTGCTGGTGTGAAATAGTTTGGCTAGGTGTAAATTGGTGTAATTCTGGCGCAGTTTAATGAGGGTGATGAATATCTGGTCCTGGAACGTGATCGCTTCGACTCGCCAGCCGCTGAAATATGCAATGTTATCCTCAAATCGCTGTACATATCTGATGACAATTCCTAGGATTTTGTTTGTTTGTTTGGGAGTCCTGTCTCCGTGCAAATAACTTCATCTGATGATGTATCTGGTCTGTATAGATCCCGATGCTGATGCAGTCCCGATGCCGATGCAGTCCCGATGCTGGCTAGATCTCACTTCTGCAGACCGTTCAATAAACTTTAGGAGAATACACAATAGTTCTGCTTAAATAATATCATTATACAGCCACATAATAACGCACTCCAACTGATTAACAAATAGGGTCATACAAAAAAAACAAAGCAGGGAAAAATTCACTGCCTCGGTCTCTCCAAAACAGTAATGTATACAAAATTAGTGACCTCTCCAGTCCATTTCTGTTTCCCTGCATCACATTCCCCTATTCCGTGAGAGACCGGCAATATTCACACTCTTGCTCAGTGCCCCAACACCCCAGCCATCCCATAATATCAAAAGGGCTGGGCTATCTCCTGTAACCAGCAATGGTTTGCAGTTCCTTAAAGCTTTCTTTCGTGGTTCCCTCTGGAAAGGTTGCCTTCACTTCTTTCCAAGTAGCTGCATGGACAGCCTTGAAGAATGACTCCTGTACGATGTTTTTTCTCTTGATCTGTTCGGCAGCCGCCCCCATGGCTCTGATGTCTCCATCCGCTGCACACTTCAGTAGCAGGCCAAACTGTTGTTCTTCCTGCAAGCCCTGCAGCTTCGGAAAGACCTATTTATGAAGAAATCAAAATGTAAATATGACAGTGCTTATATGCAACATAAAAATCATTATTACACACAGTATGAATGGGATTTAATTCAGGGGCTTTCCTGTGATCTCTTCATGATCTCTGAAGATTCTCCCCACCTGTCTGTAGCATCAGGCTGAGTACTTGGCCACAACAAAAGTATAAGCTTTAGAGTAATACTTGATAATTGTCTGGTTCCTGGGTTAGAGAAATAGGAAAACCCACATCATCTGATATACATGAACTCCTTCATGCGCTGGAGTGCATGTGTGTGTGACCCGCTGCCAGGAAACATGAATGAGATCAATGGCGTCCTTCACTGTGACGGGAGTGGGAGTTTCACCAGCCTCGTAGCTCTCCGGCAGGCGTTGCACTAGACGTCGTCGGTAGTGATTCTTGAAACTCATGATCACGCCTTGGTCCATTGGCTGCAGATGGGAGGTCGTATTGGGCGAGAAGAAGTGCAACTTCACCGAAGTGAGACCACCAATGTGGGGATGTGCTGAGCAGTTGCCTATGAAAGAGTTGGACCTTCCTTTTCTCAGCAGAGTTCTTCCCATCGGGCTGTTTGACCCACGTGGTGAACTCGTCAGACACCCTCCACGCCTTCTTATTTGATGCAGTGAGCCGCCCTTTACCTTTGCCTGATATTCCTTTCACTGCTTTGCCTTCATGAGTGTGGGCGACATTTTTAACCTGCTTCATCTCGTCAAGATGGTGTTTTCCCATGCGCTTGCGAACATGGCCACATTATTCCATTTCTTAATGTCTACTCCATTGTATATGGGAGGGTTGGATTTAGCTCCCTGCAGGCTTATCTGGATTGCAGTCTGAATATCTTCATCATCATCTGAGGACTCTATGAGCTGGTAATACTCATCATATCTCAGAAGATTAAACAAATATAGGACTGTACTGTGAACATTTGAACAGTTAACTATTGTTAAAAAATATGACTGAAAAACGATAAAAATTAAGATGAGTAAAGGAAAATAGGTTTGGCTAAGAATTGAACCAGATACCTATGTATTGCTAGACCGGTGCTCAACCATTGAGCAACAAAGAACCTTCAATTGGGGATGTTCCCCACAAACCCTTTTCATTGCTCCAGTAGTCAGAAGCTATGAACCTGGCACTTACCCGAGAATTATTCAATCAACTTTTCTAAAGAAAGTGCGTGGGATCACATCAAGAAAACTGACTAAAAGTATATCAAATCAATTTAAATGAGCAAACAAAAAAAATACTGTAAATCTCTGTGTATTAGACACACTTTTTTTCAATGGAAAAATGCAACAGTGAGGTGCGTCTCATGTACAGGCACATACAAAAATGTTTACTTTCAATGTTGTTGTTATTGTTTTATAGTCTGTCCAATCAAAAAGATTTGTCCACCTGGCTACATAGTGGGGATAATAAGATGGCACTGTTTTCTTTTTTTCTTTCACCACTTCTTTAATTGCTCAAATCCATTCAATTGATTTGAGTTTATGGCGTCTACATTTAAATTGACACGCTGTCGCACCCTGTAGGAGACAAATTTCACGATTATGGCACGTGGAGGGGGTCGACGTCCCCCAATTTCCTCTGGTTGTTGCTTGCGAGTGATCCTGTGCGAGTGATCAATGTCCTCTTTAGTGATGGGTACGATTCCCAACTTTTCTTCCGTTTTTCCTCTCTCTGTTTTCTCCCTAACGTTATTGCTAACTCAAGCTTTTGTCTGATTCCAGATTGTCCAGATAGTCCACTGCATAATTCTTTTGAGCCACATAGTTGCATGGTTGCATTTGGGGCAGGATCCTTTGCAGCACTAAGCATCCCCATTATTTCTTCTGCATCAGTGTTGTTGGTAACGAGTGGACTCACTTTCCATCCTTAGTTTCTCCGGATAGTTCTGTGACGAAATATCGCTCATACTGCTTCTCAAGCGCTTCAGCAGTTTTACACAGACAAGCTTTCATCATGGTTACAAATAGAGCGCTGTCTAGTGGCTTCTGTTGGAGTTCGGATAGAGTTTGATCATCAGCTGACACAAGTTCATTTCCAAACAAATCTGTCTTTGTAGACAACGTGTCAAGTGGCCTGGTGGAATATTCCTTCAACACACTGACAACGTCTCTGACAATGCTGATGCCATCGATATGGCTCACTGAAGACTCACTTGAGGTATAGAATTTCCCCACCCATGGTTCCGACAGCAATTTTCCAATCAGTCCAAGAATTAGGACGGGATTGGCAGAGTCTATCTTAATTTATTCTGTATTGTAGACATCGCTAAGATGTCAAAGCATAAAATCGTTCAGATTACTAAATAATTAGTTTAAATTCTCACCTCTGAATACGTCAATTAGTTCAGCGAGTCCGAACTCCTCCAAAGTCTTGACGGTATAGTTATCCGCCATGATGAAATTACGTGTGTGCGTAACGTAAAAGCCTTGGTTGGCGGGAAAGGAAACCCGTCCAGCGTTTTTAAACAATATTGTTTAAAAAATCTTCTGCAACTAGACCGAGTGATTTGAACAGTGTCTGTTTAGAACACTCAGTCTGTCATTTAAACAATATTGCTCAAAATTTAAACAACAAAATTCTGAACAACGAAATTTTGAACAGTGTTTTTGCTGTGTACCAGAGTCGAACTCGATGGGTGTATAATCTATATGACGGTTCTTTCATAGATGTGTTAAGTTCAGTTGTTCGGGTGCAAGAGGTCGAGGGACCCACGATGCGTTGCCAAATATATTATTATATTGTACAGGTTTTAGGAGGACAAAACCCTGGTGAAAGCTGCCGCACGCAATACAGCCCGGCAGCATGATGTGTATCTGGGAATGAGTCCTCTTGGAAGGCCAGCATTATCTAAGAAGGAAGTGAAACCTTTTGGATCCCCCGACCGTCTTTGTACTGGAATTTGTTGATGGCGAGTACAAGTTGATGACTCAAGCACTCTGTCCCCCATAATTTTTACCAACATCAGAAAAAAAAGAATTTGTACACATTTCATAAAATGTAGCGATTCTGTACCGTCTTTCAATTAACATGATTTTGTAATATACCCGGTGGTTGCAGATATGGTATCAAAAGTTGCGCAAGAATATCTTGATGCATCGCAGAAATATTGTGCTGAACGTTAAGGGGGCAGATAGTATATCCCCTAATGAAGTGTAAATAAATGTTGTGAAATTTGTTGCTATAATCTTGGAAACATTTTAAAATTTGGTCTTAATACATTACTGATGAGAAAAAGTGAGGTTTCCATTTTTTATTTTTGGTCCCAGGGTGCATTTTGGCGATTTTAAAGATAATTAGCTAATTTGCATATTTGTGAAATAAGGTCAGGGGTCATTTTCTATCTAGGAATAGTACAATATTGATAAAAACTTGTATTCTAGGGTATTTTGGGGCAAGGATTCCATTTCCGGTGCTCGTTTGTAAGTGATGTATGGGAAACACTCTGAAATCCAAGATGGCTGCCCCTAATTTGCATATTTATGAATATTATTGATTTTCAGTGGATACAGCCCCTAATAAGCAATCATTCCGGATTATTATTTGTCAGTTATGTTCTAAGTATGCATTTAAGATATCAGAGATGAGTTGCCATCGTGGCAACCTCTAGCAATGAATATTATTTGCATAATTATGTATTTTACCTAATTTGCATATTCCCCAAAATCGAGTATATTGGGAACCCGGCAAGTAAAAAAGACAAGTAATAACACTTTTCCAAGGTTTTGGGGGGCAGCAGATCCATTTTTGATACTTATTTACCTGTATCACCATGGCATCCATCTCAAATCCAAGATAAACTGCTCCCTAAATTACACATGTTATGATACACGACTATATTATTTCGGTTATATTAGATTGATATTATAATGTTTTGACTTTTAATTATTGCAACCCTCGAAATTAACTTTTTTTGCTGGTGGCCCGGTCGGGCCAGTAAAATTAGTATTTTTCCAATTTTGGTGGCCCGAAACCAAAATCTACTGGCCCGAAAAAAATAAGGAAAAACAAAAGTAAAATTAAAACAATAACCATATTCATAGTTTCAGGGTACTGGGCAATGTTTAGCCTCATTTGTTACTGTATTCCAATGCTCGAAATTATCTTTTTTTCTGGTGGCCCGAAAATAAAATTTACAAACAGAGAAAAACAATGGTCATGACTACTTGGTCATTAATTGGTAAATTATGGAAGTTATGTGTTAAAATTACCACCATCATTAAAGAAATCCATCACTTAATAAACAAAACAAAACCTAGAATCGAGCAGTTTTATCTAAGAGTCATCAACTGATGAAACTAAGCTCTTTTCCATGTACGATTTTGTTATTTTATGGTCCATAAAATCTCCAACACAAAAAAACACACATGGGACTGAGCATAGGCCTAAGATAACTTTTCAAATCGGGAAATGAAATCACTTAAATCTTTGTTATTTTACAAGCTAAAATAATTCCAAGTAGTCACAAGTCTCTACCTTGTAAAAATGATTCTTTCTAATACCTTCAAAAATATGAATAATGATCCGAAAGATGAAATTATTCCCCTTTATTGACGGTATCGCGGAAGGTATCGCAAAGGCAAGCACACTGCACTTTGCAATATGAATGAATGTGAAAAGTTAGACATGTGTTTTGATAGGTCTTAGTATGCACACATACTCCCTCTGTGGATTGGTTGTTCTATGTTTATATTCTACACTAGCTGTACCCGCGGAAATCCGCGGGTTTTTGTGAGAGAAAGGCGATGATGACATAACGATACTTTAAATCTTTACTATTCCCAGAGTCATAATTTAAATAGTATAAGACAAAATAAACACGGGCGACTCAATCCCGCGTCCCGTCCAACGATATACGGCCAATGTATAACAAAATCATAATGGTTTAGTACCCATGGAAAGTTATTCAATTATACCCCATATTTTATAGAGTCCATAATTTGTTCCGCTTGTATTAAATTAGATACAGTACACTATGTTCGTGTACTTGCTAATATACAGTAGCTTCGCCGTTCACCCCCCCCCCCCCCCCCCCCCCCCGCGACTCCAATTGCCTGCATGACACATAACCCGTCGTGTCCCATGAACGTTTCATATCCAATCTAAGTTCTCCGGCGTATACATTTTGTCATATTCTTGTGAAACCCGATGATATATTATTATATTCCGTTGAAGCAAGGATATGGGAGTTCCATGGTTGAAGGGAATAGTAGCCGTCAATACATGCATTGCATAATAAATGAGCAGATACCCCCCCCCCCCCCCCCCCACCCCCAGGCGTCTTCTCTTCGCGGATGGCATAATACACTCATCTTACCGCAAGATGTCGAGATTGTATACAACTCCCCTGCTCCACCATTGTCCACCCCGCTTTATTCACTTCAATGCACTTTGCACGCCCACTCAGCTGTGTACAAAGCATGTGAGCTCGCGGACTTAATACATCTTACCACAAGCTGGCGCAATTATAGTATCGTGTACGGTAGGGCGAATGAGATAGTGACCAGAGACGATGGTCAGCAGGTCAGTGAGCTATGCAAATAAACTACGGTTCGGTGGGGTAATTAGATGACTGCGCGACGTGTATACACGGCTGTACAGCCATCGCGCGTTGTATAACCGCAGCTAAATTGAAGTTGTCGCATTTGGTCGTCTATGAACTTACAAACACGATGCCAATCGGCAATAGCGATCATTACCATACCATCCGCGTAATATAAATATTGATATTTATCAAAACCTGGGCAGTTTCGCAACGTGTTATATCTAAAATGGTTTTTCGATATTTTATTTGTTTTATCTACTCCAATTTATATTCTTACAAATACTTTTACGGCGATAAATCGTTAGTCAATGCTCGGCGTCTTAAACAGGCAATTGACATTGCTGACTTTCCCTTTTCTTCAATCTGGACGACGACCACGGGGCGTGAGCGACTCGGGAATGCCTTATTGTCCTCCGCAAAACGTATATTCTTCGATCGCGACGGTCGGGAAGTCGCCGAATCCTCGGGGTGAGGATATCTCGAGTGGGAACCATTTTGGGGGTTGAAGCTTACCGTATTAATATAATAGATGTTGCAAAGGCTTCCAGGGGGTGTGTGGGAAATTAAGAAAACAGCATAAGCATATGCTTTTACTTTTAGTCATTACACACCTCTGGAAGTTGTTTAATTTTACCATGATTTATCATGCAAGAAGTAGATAATTCAAGGGAGAGTGTTCATATGAGGAAATAGCACATATTTGTAGGCATAAATAAGGATTAATTCAACTAGCGCAAGTGCGCTTGCGACTTTTTATGTCCGTCCTTTTCATTTCTTGCAAATATTTAAATCACAATTAAAGTGTTTTTAAGAGGTGTCAAACTTGAGATTCATATTCCTTGATGTTGTCTTCTTATGGTTTAAACATTTGGTGGCCCGATCGGGCCACCAAACTTTGGCATTTTCATGTTTTTACTGGCCCGACCGCAACTTTTACTGGCCCCGGGCCATCGGGCCTACGCCAATTTCGAGCGTTGATTATTGGAATGAGCAACTAGAATATTTGAATCACAATGTAGTTGTTTGCTTACAGTAAGCAAATCATACTTTTATCAATTAAATGCCGTTTAAGTAGCAAATAGCATTATTTACTTTAAAATGACAATTGCGGCCATCCTGAATTTATGTGGGTTGCCGAGGTGATACAGGTAAATAAGTATCATGAATGGATTCGTTGCCCCCTAAAACCTTGGAAAAGTGGTATTACTTGTCTTTTTTACTTGCCGGGTTCCCAATATACTCGATTTGGGGGAATATGCAAATTAGGTAAAATACATATTTATGCAAATAATATGCATTGCTAGAGGTTGCCATGATGGTAACTCATCTTTGATATCTTAAATACATACTTAGAACATAACTGACAAATAATAATCCGGAATTATTGCTTATTAGGGGCTGTAGCCACTGAAAATCAATAATATTCATAAATATGCAAATTAGGGGAAGCCATCTTTGATTTCAGAGTGTTTCCCATACAGCACTTACAAACGAGCACCGGAAATGGAATCCTTGCCTCAAAATACCCTAGAATACTAGTTTTTATCAATATTGTACTATTCCTAGATAGAAAATGACCCCTGACCTTATTTCACAAATATGCAAATTAGCTAATTATCTTTAAAATCGCCAAAATGCACCCTGGGACCAAAAATAAAAAATGGAAACATCACTTTTTCTCATCAGTAATGTATTTAGACCAAATTAAAAACTGTTTCCAAGATTATAGCAAAAAAAATTGCTGCTTTACATAACCTTATAGACTAAGATTCCAGGGAATTCGTGAAACAGAAATATAAACATATTCAATTTGAAACTTCTCACCATTTCAAAGTCACAGAAAATTTAAGATGATATCTGAGTTTACTAATCCATGACTAGCCCTTAAATTTTTTACTGCTTGATAAAGCAAAATGTGTAAGTATGGTAAAGTTAAAAACTTAGATCACAGGCAAACATTTATTGTATAGGATAAGTCTTACACCGTGTTAACTCCTTCTCTTTGATGCAGTAGTCTGCGATGAAGATCTTGAGCTTCGTCACCTCCCCAGCCAGGTTAAAACTCTTCTTTTCTGTCTCTGCAAGAGTACTTTTAACCCATGCCAATTCATCTTGGAGACTGACGATTTGGGCGCGGTGGCTGTCCATCTCCAAAAAAGAGGCAATTTTCCAATCAGTCCAAGAATTTGGATTTCTACTTGGGCACAAGGATTGATGAAGTCTTGTTTTATCCTCTCCTGAAGGCCACCACAAGTAACAGTTCCTTCTTCAACCAACTTCAGGAAAAAAATCGCGGTGAGCATGAAGTTTTCCACAGATGTGAAACATGATGTGAAGGCGGTTCCCCCTGTATCTGGGAATGAGTCCTCTGGGAAGGCCAGCGTTAATATATTCCGGACTATTGTACTTTTAGGGGCTACCTGCGTAATTTAGGGGGCAAAATTGCCCTCATGCAGCCCCCAAATGCTAGTCAATGATGCCTAAGTAAGATAACAAGAATAAAACAGGACAATAAACAATAACAATACATTTGTTGGTCTTCAACACATTTTCCCCGTGATTATGTAGTACAAAAGTGTATACCTACCACTTTTCTCTACAACTACATTTACTACTGGATACCAGGCTTTAGAGGCAGAATGGTATGCCTCTGTCCCTCCAGACGAGTTGATCCGAGTGTCCTTGGCAGGAACAACCTCCTTAATGTTGTCCTCTGTGTATATGACATAAGTCTTACACCGTGTTAACTCCTTCTCTTTGATGCAGTAGTCTGCGATGAAGATCTTGAGCTTCGTCACCTCCCCAGCCAGGTTAAAACTCTTCTTTTCTGTCTCGGCAAGAGTACTTTTAACCCTTGCCAATTCATCTTGGAGACTGATGATTTGGGCGCGGTGGCTCTCCATCTACAAAAAAGAGACAATTTTCCAATCAGTCCAAGAATTTGGATTTCTACTTGGGCCCAAGGATTGATGAAGTCTTGTTTTATCCCCTCCTGAAGGCCACCACAAGTAACAGTTCCTTCTTCAACCAACTTTAGGAAAAAAAATCGCGGTGAGCATGAAGTTTTCCACAGATGTGAAACATGATGTGAAGGCAGTTCCCCCTGTATCTGGGAATGAGTCCTCTGGGAAGGCCAGCATTTTCTAGGAAGGAAGGGAAACCGTTTGGTTCCCCCCGACCGTCTTTGTACCGGAATTTGTTGATAGCGAGTACTAGTTGATGACTCAAGCACTCTGTCCCCTTTTGACCAACATCAGCAGGTTCCATAGCTTTGAGAGTGGATCTAGTTTGACTGGCAATGGTATCCAAGGGCTGAAGGTGACAGTTGAGCTCATTCAGGGATTCATACAGAACGAACCTGGGTTACTCCTGCCAAAGTCTCTTGCCCCATAGAACTCCAGGCCAGCCAGGAACTCGTCACTTGCTGCTTTATTCTGAAGGTATGTGTAGAACATGGTGGCAAAATTCTCCTAGATTTGTGTATTACTGGCTTTTCATGTTGAAGGGCTTGATTGGGTTTCAGAAAGACTGGTAGCACATTTGTCAAAAATGTGCAGTTTACTTTGAAGTATGGTGAACTCAGAACTGTCACTCCGAAGAAAGTGGAGGTAGAGTTGCCATACAGGCATGTGTGGGCATTGATCAATATACCAGAAATGAGGTACATTTCCCCTACAGCAGAAAGTCCAAGTTTTTGGCTTTTTTTAAAGTCAACAAATTTGATGTTATTGACGATGTCGCCGAAAAGCCATTCCACGCTGACGCGCACACCGCTCATGGAACGGTTGTAGGCCACCTGATCCGGCGCGAGGTTATTGCCCTTGAATGGGCACTGTAGATGTGCGCGGATGGGGTATGCAGGGTCGCCATAGATACACAGAGGGTTGCCATCTCCATCATGTGCATGACGCTCCAGTTGGTCGAGGAGGCCAGATTCCCGCAACATATAGCTGTCGTGCCGGCGTCCCTCTATGGGCCCGAACAAATGGGCGATCAGGCCATTCGCAGCTGTGACGCTCTGGTACTTCAGCGCGTGCACGCGCTTGTGGCCGTTGTAAACAATGCGCTGATGCTCACTTGGCCGACATATCGGCCTAACAGTCCCATCAACAAACCCGAAGCAGTTGTCCAAAGCCGCCCCTTTCTCCTGGATTGCTGCCGCGAATCTTGTTAGGTTATCTGGGGACAACCACGGTTGATCCAGAGTGACCAACAGGTGGCCAAAGTTGTCGTGCATGAACTCAATCATGTGGGTTGTGATCAGGCACAACTGTGGCACACTGCGTCCGAACATCTTAACGAGGTCGCCGTACCTGCACGGATAGGCGAACTGCGCCAGCAGGATGCAGAGTGCCTCTAGCCCATCTACCCTTGATGCATTACTGCATCGGATCCGAACGGGAATCTGAAGGACCTCCTTCAAGCGAAAGATTTCAGCCTTCTTGAATCTGAAAGAAAAAGTAAGAATATTAAGTACAATTTACAAACATTCATTCATAGTTCAAGACAAAAAGTCTGAGAAATAACAACAAATAATCAGCAGAATGTTTGCAGAGGACCTCCTTCAAGCGAAAGATTTTAGCCTTCTTGAATCTGAAAAAAAGGTAAGAATATTACGTACAAACATTCATTCATAGTTCAAGACAAAAATTCTGAGAAATAACAACAAATAATCAGCAGAATGTTTGTAGAGACAATTATCATTCAGGCAGTTTGTTTACATGTTTAACAAACTTGCTGATGCAAAGCTATGCAATTTTATGAAATGCATTTTACAAGAATTTCTTTCTTACCTCAATTTTTACATGATTAAAATATGCGATCATTATTTTTATAAGCCAGTCCATTTGTTATCTTTAGAACAGTAGCACACTTAGGCCCCAAAAAAAAATTTGTTTGATTGGCGTAACGGGCAACCACAAATTAGGGTAGGTCGGTCGGGATTTTTAAAAAACTTTTTTTAACTTTTTTTTTATATGCAGATATGCATGCTGGCCCTGGCCGGCGGCATAAACATTGTACATGCATGCGCTGCATAGGTACCGCGGGGTATTCGGTACCGCGTATACGTACGGTACATTGCATGTACTGTATACAGTATATTCGCGCCTTCATCGCCTCGCGGGGAAAAAGCGATATCGCAACACTTCCGGGTTTTTAGTGCAGCAAATATATCGATCGCAAATGCAGCGCGATACTCAGGCGATAGCAATTTTTTCGCTTCGATATACACAACGATACATAACGATATTGATCGCAATCGGCAAAAACATCTAGGGTCGGCGGTATTTTTAGGGACGGACGGGTTACGCCAATCCAACAATTTATTTTTTATGGCCTTAGTCTGGAGCCTGAAATGGCTGATATACACTATCACACATGTGCATACCATTATGACGCTGCGCATCATTAACCCCAAAACTGCTGTAAAAAATGTGATTTTGTGTACGAATTCAATACAAATATTGTTCTTTTTAATTACTTCATAAAAATCTTTATTTTAAATGGCTTTAATTACATTCATTATACAAAAATTAATGTTCAGAAAGTGTCAGGCCAAAAATTTTGCTGTAAAAAACAAAAAACAAAATGCTGAAAAACAAAGAAATAAATAAGAAATAAAAAAATTAAAATATTTATGTTTAATTGTCAATCAATTCTGTTAAAATTCTTGACCTTTAATTCCAGAAACAAAAATTAATTTCAAACATATTAAAAATGTTCATATTTATGTTTATACAACTATAATCTGATATAAGAGTCTCGCTTTGGTTGGGGGTGTGCCTACACACATCTGAAATTGAAGGGCTATGTAGTATTAAGTCATTTAAGCAAATCAAAGGACCTTGTGAGTTGTGACAAGTTTCAATTTTCAATATAGAGAGCCAGGTACATGTATGGTAGTACAAGACTTGAGTTAATTTACCTCTTGGCGGTCTCCCCTATGGACTCGCATGCCCTCTTTCTCATCTCTATGCCATCCAATCTTTTCTTCTCTTCCTCAGGAGCCGGTTGTCGAGGGGCAGATTCGATGTCCTCCTCCTCCTGAATGAGGTCCTCCAAGATTTCTCTGGCCCTTTTCTCCTCTTCACTCTCCTCCACACTTATGCCACTTGCTGATATCTCCTGTCTGTTTTTCTTCTTCTGTTTATTCATGAGGTGTCTCATGCGATCCCTCACAGCCCTCCCATCCACCTTCATGCTGTGCGCGGCCTGTAGGAAGTTCAGTTGCCATGTGAATGTTTTTGGACAGTTTGGTTTCATAATTGAGATTGTAAACAAGGAGTATATGCTGCTATTCTATGCATGGTTAATTCTATTGGCTCAAGGGGATGTCAAGGCTTATTATGACTCTGAGGAGTCATAGCAAGCCAGGACATCCCAGAGAGCCTATAGAATTGACCATGCCTAGAATGTCAAAAAATTGCATTGAATTTGTACACCAAATCACATTTTAAACCAGTTTTGGGGTTGACATGTACAAAAGGTCATGCAGCGTCATAACGGTAAGCCTGATTGGGGGGGGGGGGGGGGGCCAAAATGCCCCCCCCCCCCCCAGTGGGATTAGGGTTAAAGCAAATATCAGCAGGAATAACAGGCCTCGTACTCCATACTTATCACATTCTGTTTGATACGGCAAATTGCAGTAACGGAGCCAGTGAACCATTCAACACTGCCATCCTCCTCACGACACTTTTGCTTACATTTTTTTACCAACTAATGATGCTGGATCCAACAGGAGTTCAGGAAGAAGCGTCTGTTGCTGTTTTGCCCTTATTTGGTTCCTTTGTTCAGAAATTGTAAAATTTTATTTTTGACTTGCTGCTTTGAACATTTGTTGTTGTTTCTTCATTTGTATGGTATTGAAGGTTGGTTTGGTCTCTAGCATCAGCTGCTGTGATGTTATTATTTAAGTTCCAGAACAGTTCTTAAGTTGTCTGTGAGGGTTCCCTCTGAATGGTCAGTACCGTGAGTTGACTTTTGAAACAGTTGAGGGTTCCCTTTGGAGTCTAGGACCTTCTTGTGGTATTTGAGCTGGGCATAAATAGCAGCTTTCCTTTTTGCTGGTTGTAATTCGCCGATATCATCTTCATATCGATCCAAGGTCCAAACTCCTCCATATGCAAACACCCCTTCTGTTGCTGCCACTTTGTTAACTCGACTCCTTTGCTCTTGTTTTTCCTTCTCCTCTTGTTTTGCACGTAGTGCTTGCCTGTGCTGTTGCTTCAATTTGTCTTTTCTTCTCAGATACTACTCAGATCTTATCGATGTGTACCGACATCTCGCCATGTCCAGTAATTTGTTTTTTTCTTCAGGACTTGGTCATCTGGTCCAGCCAGGCACTTGGCTTGTTGTGCAGCCATAAGATATAGGTCTCAAATGAATGGCAGGATGCAGCTGGCTTCAGGCGCACCAAGACATCAAGCACTGCAAAATCTCGCTCTGAAACATTATTGGTCAACATCCCTGTCAGTACCATCTCTAATGAAATGTTCGTGAGTTTGTTGTGAGGGACTGCCGTTTCGTTATCTGCCAAATGGAAAAAAAATGGATAAAACGCTTGCGCGACATCGTATAGGATAAGTCTACCGTGTTAACGCCTTCTCTTTGATGCAGTAGTCTGCGATGAAGATCTTGAGCTTCGTCACCTCCCCAGCCAGGTTAAAACTCTTCTTTTCTGTCTCGGCAAGAGTACTTTTAACCCTTGCCAATTCATCTTGGAGACTGATGATTTGGGCGTGGTGGCTCTCCATCTCCAAAAAAGAGGCAACTTTCCAATCTGTCCAAGAATTTGGATTTCTACTTGGGCACAAGGATTGATGAAGCCTTGTTTTATCCCCTCCTGAAGGCCACCACAAGTAACAGGAAAAAATTGCAGTGAGCATGAAGTTTTCCACAGATGTGAAACATGATGTGAAACATGATGTGAAGGCGGTTCCCCCTGTATCTGGGAATGAGTCCTCTTGGAAGTTGGAAGGCCAGCATTATCTAGGAAGGAAGTGAAACCTTTTGGATCCCCCCGACCGTCTTTGTACCGGAATTTGTTGATGGCGAGTACAAGTTGATGACTCAAGCACTCTGTCCCCCATAACCTTTTACCAACATCAGCAGGGGGGTGTTTCACAAAGATCCTAAGTTGGAACTTAACTCTAAGTTGGACTTAGCATCTATGGAAAGCCGTTAGTTTCTTTGAAACAATTTTGTACAATTTATTTTTGAATGCATATAATGTTGATTCGAATCATTAATATTTTTCTATTATCAAGGAGATTTCATGTTCTTCATGGACAATTTATGAAAAGTCTAAAATACTTGAATTTTTGATATTTAATGTATTTTATTTCAAGGCTACAAATGGCTTACCATAATTGTTAAGTCCAACTTAGAGTTAAATTCAACTTTAGATCTTTGTGAAACACCCCCAGGTTCCATAACTTTGAGAGTGGATCTAGTTTGACTGGCAATGGTATCCAAGGGCTGAAGGTGACAGTTGAGCTCATTCAGGGATTTATACAGAACGAACCTGGGTTACTCCTCCCAAAGTCTCTTGCCCCATAGAACTCCAGGCCAGCCAGGAACTCGTCACTTGCTGCTTTATTCTGAAGGTATGTGTAGAACATGTTGAAGGGCTTGATTGGGTTTCAGAAAGACTGGTAGCACATTTGTCAAAAATGTGCAGTTTACTTTGAAGTATGGTGAACTCAGAGCTGTCACTCCGAAGAAAGTGGAGGTAGAGTTGCCATACAGGCATGTGTGGGCATTGATCAATATACCAGAAATGAGGTACATTTTCCCTACAGCAGAAAATCCAAGTTTTTGGCTTTTTTTAAAGTCAACAAATTTGAAGTTATTGACGATGTCGCCGAAAAGCCATTCCACGCTGACGCGCACACCGCTCATGGAACGGTTGTAGACCACCTGATCCGGCGTAAGGTTATTGCCCTTGAATGGGCACTGTAGATGTGCGCGGATGGGGTATGCGGGGTCGCCATAGATACACAGAGGGTTGCCATCTCCATCATGTGCATGACGCTCCAGTTGGTCGAGGAGGCCAGATTCCCGCAACATATAGCTGTCGTGCCGGCGTCCCTCTATGGGCCCGAACAAGTGGGCGATCAGGCCATTCGCAGCTGTGACGCTCTGGTACTTCAGCGCGTGCACGCGCTTGTGGCCGTTGTAAACAATGCGCTGATGCTCACTTGGCCGACATATCAGCCTAACAGTCCCATCAACAAACCCGAAGCAGTTGTCCAAAGCCGCCCCTTTCTCCTGGATTGCTGCCGCGAATCTTGCTAGGTTATCTGGGGACAACCACGGTTGATCCAGAGTGACCAACAGGTGGCTAAAGTTGTCGTGCGTGAACTCAATCATGTGGGTTGTGATCAGGCACAACTGTGGCACACTGCGTCCGAACATCTTAACGAGGTCGCCGTACCTGCACGGATAGGCGAACCGCGCCAGCAGGATGCAGAGTGCCTCTAGCCCATCTACCCCATCTAGCCCATCAGTACTGCAACAACTTTGTCACTGGTTGGTAAATTGGATCTGCTTCCTCTTTAGAAAATCATCTGAATTGTAGGTGGTGTTTCTGCTCTTTTGTGTGGCTTCGGTCATAGAAAAAGTTAATCAGTTTTAATCAGATTTAAACCAGATAGCGATACAACTAAACAATTATAACAATTGATAAGAAACTAACACTTTTTGTACTTCTTCATCTGAAGAGTTGGCACCCGGCATATAAGATGGATCTTTATCCTCTATCATCTTCCTTCTCCTCAAAGTCATCCTCATCCTCAATCTCTGCTTCCTCTTCCACCTCTGGAACGAAGCTACTCTCAATGGTCTGTGAAGATGCATCGCAGCAGACCACTGCGACTGGGAATGACGGTTTGATGCAGATGTCTGCTTGAGTACATTTAGGGTAACAGAGAGAGAGAAAGAAAGCATTGTGTATGACATTCTGTAGAATAGACATGACATCATGTTGACAGTTTCAGTCTCCTTGTGATTGCTCCATTTGTTTGGCAAAGGCTTGTTCTCCTTCTATGATGTACAACTGTCCATATTTTGGCTGTTCTCCTCGATTGGGATGTAAATTCCCTGTGCGGTGATATAATTGTCCATGTATACGAAAACAATACGGCCCATTTCCACGTGGTGGTGCCATCCTTGCTCCCATTGATGCAAATGCAAAAGAGCTTTTGTAGCTTCTTATGTTCTTCAAGGAATTCCTTGATTGTGTGTTGTCGTTTTTCGAGGAGTCTTTAGTTCTTGTAGGTATGGAACCAAACTACCGAGATGCATAAGCCTTGAGATTCCTGGCGTTATTTGATGTACTTGTTGTTGAGGTGATGATAATTTGTCACACAAAGTGGCAGTGGGAGAATCATCTTGGCAACTTGGTTTTCTTGATCTTTTATCAGAGTGCAGCAGATTATGGAGTACAAACTGTACAATGCACGTCTTGACGACAAGCTGCGCTGTCTCAGTTCTCTGTTGCATTGTGGTGAGAAGTACTTGCCAGCGAAGAGCCATTATGCCAAATGCGTTGAGGCTTTTCATCTGGCAGGTTGATCTCTCCACTCTGAAGGACTTCTGCCACCAACATCGGCCAACAAGAAGAAGTAATTGGCATCGACCAATCCTAACAGCACAATTGAGGAGAAGCCTTTGTAGTTGTGGTATTCGGATCCCGAATGAGAGTTTGAGTTTGAGTTTGATGTTTTATTATCCAAATCAAAAGTACATCAATATAACAATCAAATGTCAGTGTGTGCCTACACTGCCGTTGCCACGATGTGTTCAACGTCTCCACCACCATGGCCACCTTTCGGCAGATCTTTCAGATTGTCCTCAAGACTTTCGAGGTCTATATAAAAACCTCTGCCAGCTGGCACTTCACCTACTGTCATGCCCCGGGCATTCTAGATAGCACGATCTACTCCCTCGTGTTGTGTAAAAGGTCGGCGAGGTGTTGGTAATTGACCTTGATCTCGCCCTTGTGTTTGCCGTCCAGGGCACCGAAAGCATGGGGCACATTTCAGCCTCGCTGGAACTCTACAGAAATGGCTTTTCCTTTGTAGTTGGTGTAGTCTGATCCTGAATGAGTTGGTTCCTTTATTGCGATATGTTTGCCGTCCAGGGCACCTCAAGCGTGGGGCACGTTCCAGCGTCGCTGGAACTATTCAGAAATGGCTTTTCCTTTCTAGTTGTAGTATTCTGATCCCGAATGAGTGGGTTACTCGAGTGCGATATGTTTACCGTCCAATGCTCCAAAAGCATGGGGCACATTCCAGTGTCTCTGGAACTCTTCAGAAATTGCTTTCCACCCATCTTGGGTCGTAGGTGCTGGAACGACTTCATCAAGGAACTCATCAATGATGGCTTTGGTGCACCTCTGGCAAAAACAGCCTCATGCTGTTGTCTCTGACACGGGAACTGTACCCCAGATCAACATATGAGTTCCCAGTTGCCAAATAGCACGGCTTCTGATTGCACAAACAGTTTTCTGCTGTTCATCCATTTCTTTGACCGATAATCGCAACTTCATGCCAGGTTCTGTGGCATCACGGTACCAGGTTTTGTTTATTTGTGATGCTGTCCTACAGCTGATCAACTAATGCTGGCTCCAATCTGTTGAAATTCTTGAACTTGTCCAGGTTTCCAAGAAAACAATGGGGGTTTTAATGACAGATATTCAGTCAAAAGTAATTGCAGATGTTTTTTTATGTCTGTTTTTGAAAAAATTGTATTCATTGTCGAACCAAATTGAAAAGAAATACAAATAATATTATTTGAGCTGAAATAATTGCATCATTTTGGGCTCTAATAATATTTGTATTTTCTTTATATTATAAGAATAAGTTATTGAATAAATTGTACAAATTCCACATTTGTTTGCTCATTTGTCTACATTTTACTTTGTTCATTTGATATTATTTTGAAAAGTTTCTACATGTACTTCTATCATTCCACTATTGTCAACTCACAAAAGTAAAATATAAAGTTAGTACAGTATAAATCTGTGTTTTTTACTAAGCGATTGAAACAAATTATGATATGTAATTCCGAAAGTGCCTCGCCCGTTCCATTGTAAAGTTTATTAAAATTGATAATTAACAGATTTTAGTGTCAATTTGTTTTTAATTGTAATGTTTTTCTGAACTTGATGTATGAAGTGTGTGTGTGTGTGTGTGTGTGTGTGTATGATGTATCAATGTTAGATGTATGTTTGTGTGTGCACTTGTATTCACCGTCAATCGGGGAGATTTATAAGTTTAACTGTGGAGACACACGGAACCGTGGAGCTCCGCAGTTTACAAAGTCATTAAAATTGAATGAAACATGCTTCCAGACATACGTAAAGTACCCCATCAACGTTTGAGAGTTTGACCCGGTTTCCCACAATAGTCATATACATGTTTGTGTATAAATTTTCCTGTACCCAACCGTGGAGCTCCGCAGTCAACAAAGTCATTAAAATTAAATGAAACGTGCTTCCAGACATCCGTAAAGTTCAATTTTGTTAAATTTCTTTTCCCGTTCAGAATTGTATAAAATTATCCTGAAAATCCTAAAACTTAAGAACTCCACACTTGCCTTCCTCCCCGATTGACGGCGAAAACAAGTATGTGTGTGGGTGTGTATCAACTTGAGGGTGCTACATAAAGCATACATGTACTGTATACTAGGTTGCTTGGGGCAAATTGGATTTTGGCTTTTTTTTCTCAAACAAAAATAGAAACAAGAAATATTTGTTGGATGGTACATTTATAGCGCTTGTTGAGTAGTTCCAGTGCGGTGTATGCTCAACACGTCCAGAATTTGAGAAGCAAATTTCCCCATTTTTTACAGTTTGACAACACAATTACCAACAATAGTACAATGAAATTGTGGCATGAATGCGATTTGTTTTGTTTTGTGAATGAAATTGTGAATGAAAGACAGGGTGTATTCAATTCAAGCAGAAGAAAGCTGAAAAGTTTAATGTGTAGTTCTATTACATATTCAATATTGGTAATTGACTGTGAAATGACGTGTCTTTACATGAAAATGTTTCCTAATTGTATTTTAAAAATGTTTTAAAGTTAGTTTTTTTTTTTTCCTTTTTTTTTCTTTCTTAAATACATTTTTTCTCTTACTTTAACAAATGTTTTTTTTTTAATGTCAATATTCTACAGTATATGCTTTAAAATGAATGCAAGGGATCATTTTTACAAGCCTTTTATGTGCTTTTTTATGATTCCCCCACTTTTGTTTTGTTTATTCATTTATAAACCAATCCTGCATTTGATATTCATGCATATCATATATTGTATATTTGTCATTTTTACAAGTGGAAATAAATTGAAATTGAAATTGAACATAGCTCATGTTCAGTTTTATGTAATTATCCAGTCTACATTTAAAAGTAATAATTAATATAATAAAATCAATCCACACCCAACAAAAATATTATATTTTTGCCATCTTCTGCTTCAACTTGAATATTATCCATGAAATACTTGTAGTAAATAAAAAGAAAAAGAAAAAGAAAATTGACTTGTTATCATGGTACGATCCATGCTATCAACTGATAACAGATCCACTGGCAATCAACACGCAAAACTCATCAAAACAGAAAATGCACCCCACACTCCAAGCAGGCTTATAAAAGAGATCAAGGAACAATTTGTCTTTTGTTATAATTTCCATATTTTTCATAGCTTCCATTAACTACATATAAAATAGGTGGTTTTACAAATTAAATATACAATGTCATTATGTACAATATCTTAACATAATTATACAGGTATACTTTTTAGATAGTTGTATTGAACATAATTTGCTTCAGTCTACACGAAATGGTGCCCTGTTGTGAAAGAAAACTTTTTAGTGCTTTCGCTTTGGTATACAATTGAGAATGGCAGGTAACATCAAATAGGTACATAAAATGTCAACAATATGTGTGAGACTGCAAATAGTATCACAAGTTCATTTCTATTAGTGTTGGTCTAGAGAATTTTTTTTCCGATAAGAGTTATACAAAATTATTGGTTTCACAGGATGCGGAATCTTTCACAGAGACAAATGATACCAAATGATTAGTGGTTATGGTTCAGTATTATACGATATTATACTCATCAGTGGCACAACTCTATTCCGGGCTTAAAAGACGGAAATTTCCAAATGAATGAATAACTGGTAAAACTGTTCTACACCTGTGAAATATCACTATGCCATTGTGCCAACAGAGATATTCTAATGGTTTCTTTTTTATAATCCAACCAATCCCTCTATTTCTACTTAGGAATCGGGACAAATTACCGCTTGGCATTTCATTCATATTTTTTACGTCACCAGTAATATAATGTCCCGGATGATCCAGGATGCAATATCACTGGTGACTGACTTGACTACACTATGTCTCAAATTTTAAGCGATCCTTTGTCCTGATATCGAAGCAGAACTAGAGGGATTGATGGATGATGAAAAGAAACAATTAGAATATCTCTGGTGGCACATGACAACCATCAATGGGCTAGTGAAATTCCACAGTTGTGAAACGGTAGAAGTGTGCCACTCATGAGAATTTGGGCCACTGTGCTGGGTTTCATTTGTTTTTACACTTGAGTGTGCATCCACTCAACTGAACAAGGTATGTAAAAATACAATAACAAAAGAATGCTTAGCAACTTGTACAAAGCAAACATTTATGGAAGATTTTTTTTTTTTACTCAAGTCATGATATCACATTTTCATTGCCATCAAACAAATTAACAATATCTATAAAATACAGTATATTAATCCGCAATGATACAAACCTGAAATCACTATAAAATATAGTACTGAATTGAAAGAAAACATCATTATTTTTTCGAATTTACATGAATATTACTGGTGTATTAATATTAATAATCACCACCAGGGGGCCTATTCATAAACAAATTATGACAAGTCTGAAAATGTGCCTAAATACGCAAATCTGACTGGCTGAAATTGCATACTTTCTGACTTGGGCTTAATAAGCAAAACTTTGCAAATGATTAAACAGTTTTTGATCATTTTCGACGAAAACTTTATGCAATTGGCCCCAAATAAAAGTTCTTGTAGACTACAAGAATATCGGAAGATATCATTCATCGCAGATGCAGCGCAACCCACGCCGTCACAGCTGGGTGGACCAGCGTTCTTGCCAGCTGTGCTGACTGGACACACTGGTACCGAGCTCTGATTGTATTCAAACATAGAGGGAACTGACAAGAAATATTGCGAGACCGGTGCTCAACCATCAAGCCTCAAAGACACTTGAATGGGGGACGTTCCCATGAAACCCTTTTCATTGCTTGAATAATTGGAAGCTATATAAACCGGGCACTAACCCAAGGATAATTAAATCAACTTTTCTAGAGAAAGTGTGCGGGATCACGCAAAGCGATGCAGCTTTCTATTTAATAATTGAATTCAAACATAATAGAAAATTAACCACTAGAAATATTTTAAATGATTAAAAATGAGCAAGGAAAAATAGGCTTCGCCCAGAGAGCTGGGCCATCCAGCTGAGACGGCATGGGTCAAACTGAACGGGAGCATGGGAATAATATGTAATCATGCAGCTTAAATAATGTATTTTTGTACCTGCTGAAGGGAGCAGATGTCCCCAAAACATACAAATTCTGATTGTTACTTTGCTAGATCTGTAAAAAAACAAACATCTCAAATGTGCCATTTAGCCGAAAAATCAGGTGAAAAATAAATAATGAACTAATTGTTTTTTCGGCTGCATTCTACATATTACAAAATGTAGCACACACAAATAGTAAATATAAACGCTAATAAAATAAAGTAATCGCCAAAACACCCTGTTAATCAAATGCTTTTTAACCTGCAAGTTGAAATATATCAGATAATTTTAAAGATTTGATGTGGGCTTGAATACTGTCATGCAAATTTGATAATGGTTTTACATTTCATTCCTTAATATCTTCCAGGGCATGTCACAAATAACCTGCCGAAATAAACTTCCTTTGAGAATTTCAGCTAAGACGTTTTTACTTTGAAAAAGCTGGACAATTTAGTAAGTATTAAACAATGGTTTCGTTTTTGGCTGATGTCTTGTAAAATATATTTCCCCAATCAAATGGGATTTCAAACATAGTTATGGCAATAATGGGAGCATTCGGGTCTCATTGTACTACGTTCTACTCTGCTGTGACCTTTCATGAGAAGTGGAACATTGCTGTGTTAAGTACACACAATCATGAAGTAATGTACATGTACAAGTCGTCACATTCCTATTAAAGACGAGCAGCATTTCAATTGAATGTATACTTGGTAGAAACATTTTACAAGGTCATATATAATTATCTATCCATCTCATAAGTGTACTTAAAAGATCTTAACAAGTGTACTTATAAGGTAATGTCTATATGTCCTGTAAGTCAGATACATTTCTGTAATTTGACCATAACAGTGACTGTCTAGTGATAGACCAATTCTAGATCAAGTCCACAGATCTATTTTTGCAAGTCTTGGACCTGCTTTCTACATGGTCTATAGTTGCATTTCTGATGCTTCAAGAAGTCTTGGTCCTGTCCAAATGTGGCCATGAGTTGATCCAAGTCTTTGATAAAGACCAAGTCTTGGTCTACAGCTTTATTTCTGTCTTGGTCTTGGTCCTGTCAGAAGGGCTGGCGTTGTGTCCTGGACCACATTCAGACCCAGTCTGTTGTAGTGCTTGGTCTTAGCCTCAGCCTCAGAGTAAGACTGCCTTTACCTGTTGCCCTGGCAATATGTCCTGGTCTACATTTAGAACCGAATTGTTGAAGTTCTTGGTTTAGGCCCTCTCAAAGGTCAGCCAAGAATATGACAATCTTCGCCTGTTGACCTGTAAAGTCTGCTTGGCTCTGTGCCCTGGACCAGGTCCGCCGTTTTTCTTGGTCTTGGTTCTCTCAGAAGTCAGCCCTGGACCTGGTCCTTAGTAGTTCTGGTCTTAGTCCTCTCAAAAGTCAGCCAAGTGTATGGCGGTCTTGGCCTGTTGCCTTGGCACTGTGTCCTGGCCTACATCACAACCAAGACTGTAGTAGTTCTTGGTCTCCATTCGCTCAGAAATCAGCACCGACTGTCATGGCATGTCCGCTTGGCTCTGTGCCCTGGACCAGGTCCGCTGTAGTTCTTGGTCTAGGTCCTCTCAGAAGTCAGCCCTGGACCTGGTCCTTAGTAGTTCTGGTCTTAGTCCTCTCGAAAGTCAGCCAAGTGTATGGCGGTCTTGGCCTGTTGCCTTGGCGCTGTGTCCTGGCCTACATCACAACCAAGACTGTAGTAGTTCTTGGTCTCCATTCTCTCAGAAATCAGCACCGACTGTCATGGCATGTCCGCTTGGCTCTGTGCCCTGGACCAGGTCCGCTGTAGTTCTTGGTCTAGGTCCTCTCAGAAGTCAGCCCAGAGTATGACATTCTTGGCCCTGTCTCCGCTGAGTAGTTGTCTCCCCGTGGGGTGCCATGAAACGCAGTTGACAGGTGCTCTGGGAGAAGTTTAGAATAAAGATATTGAATTGACGAATGATTTGGCTAATTTGAAGAATGAAATAGTTTTGATCTGTCAAATTATGTAAATATTTATAATTGAGTTGAAAAGCATTCCAGAATGCTTTCGATTGTAGTCGAAATCAATGGGCATTAGGTGATACAAATCTGAAATAAATTTTCACTTGTCTAACAAACAGTGTTCTGTTTCTATGAAGCCATCACACATCATTCAGAGGAATCTTTCAAAGATATTAATATACATTTATGACTGAAGAATCAAATATCACTTTTGGAAAAAAAAGTTAATGGATCACTTTAACTTTCAGGGCGACTCCTGCAGAATCAGGGAGGTGTCGCAGGTCAGGTATTTGTTTTCTTACTTGTGTTCCTTGATCTGTTTCTCAATCTCTCCGTTCTTAGACTTCCAGTAGAAGATGGTGCCGTCCTGCGAGCCGGCCGTAACATACTCCCCGTCCGGACTGAAAACTGCTCGGGTGTAGTCGCATGCCACCTTGAAACCTTCCGCCCTACAAGAACGTGAAATGATATCAAGCAGATGGCGATTGTATTAAAGAGGAGTCAAGCATGCATATAAGCACATTGGTAAAATAAATAAACATACACACACAACTACATGATTGCTTTTATGTAGTCATTCTTCACTGATAATTATCACAATCTCTCCTATCACCATCATCATCATCGTCATTACCAGCATCCTCAATCATCATCATCATCATCATCCCATCATCATCAACATTAATATCATCATCATCACCATCATCATCATAATCATCATCATGTCAGTGACTTACTCGCATGTTGTGATGACCTGCCCCATGCGTAGGTCAACGACCTTTAGTGTGTCCTCCCTGGTGCAGGCCAACAGGAAGAGCTTGTCCGGTGAGAGGTCAAGTGAGGTCACTTTCCCATTAAGCAGAATCTCCTTGGTCCGCGCATTTGATCTGTGATGGAGATGATTAAACATGCTGATTACTGAGCCAAAATGAGCTTTTAAAATTGATTGACTTGAACTCATAAAAGAGGTTTTTTGTAAACAAGGTTTAAACAATATGAAGTGCCACTTGTAAATGAGTAAAAAACGTAAAACACATATTTTGCTAATTTCTAATGATTTTGCTGTTAGTGCTTTCTAACCTGCAGCATCAAACAAAATTCACCATCTGAGAACACAAGACATTACTTCTGTATCTTTAGCACGCTAAACCCCAAACAAAGACGACGTGTATTTAGTAATTATGCTTCATTTTTTATGAAGAATTAGGAGAAAAAAATTGGGATTAATTTAAAATTGATGGCCTAAACATACATTTTAGTGGCCCTGAGCAATAGGAAAATTGCTAGTTTCGAGCCCTAACACGGGTGTTTCCCTTTCATCTCAGAACCAAATATTCTTGTCAGTGTGACAGCTGATAATGTTTGATCCGGCCCCATCATTGCACATTGAATTAGCAAACATTGTTCACGGACGCATTGGCCCGTATTCACAAAGGAGGTTTGTACAGTCCATGGTCTAAACCCCGGTTTACATCTATGGAATGCCATTGTAAACTGATGGAGAGAGAATGTAAATTCCTTACTTGTTAACAATGTTGATGGTACACATTCTCTCTCCATCAGTTTACAATTGGCATTCCATAGATGTAAACCGGGGTTTAGACCATGGACTGTACAAACCTCCTTTGTGAATACGGGCCATTATCCTTGTGGGCCATTTGGGCAAGTAACATGTATAATTTGCCATTTTAGTAGCCCAAAGCAAGTATTGAGTAGTCCCCACACAAACAAAAGACATTTTACTAATTGATATTATGCTTAATTATGTTGAAGAATTGGGCTTGATTAAAAATGAATGGCCCTCCGAGGCTTGATTTTTAGTAGTCCTGGGCCAGTGGGGGGCTAGTGTTGATTTTGAGCCCTGATACGGGCTTGCGCGTGCGTTTTACCTCGCATCCCAGAACCGGATCTTCTTGTCGACGTGACCGCTGATTATGTTTGTTCCTGCTCCGTCACTCGTCACAAGATCATTGCACATCGACCCCGCAAACATCGTTCTCGTACCTGGCAGTGGGGTTGCAAAAATCACAAGTTAGAACAAAATTGTGACATGAACTGTGATTTGTTATTTATTATAGTAAAATCATGTAATATTTTAAGGATATTTCCTCAATTGCTTTCTCAATTAAGTGGAAAAGATTATTTAGAGATGACAACCAATGGATCAATAGACAGATGAAAAGAAACACATTTTTCAATGGTAGAAAAAAGTGATAGAAAAACCTTATTTTTGTATTTTTCTCTGAATCTAGAATACTAACCAGAAGAAAAATGTAGTGTATTTATTTGAAATAGAAATTAATTCTAGCAGAATTAGAAAGACAAAAGGCTAAGAAAGTGACAACATGAAAGGAGGAAGAGAACCAATTTTCATCTGACCAACTATTTCAAAAATATTTGAAAAATGATTTCAAAATAATACATATATCGCCGCAATGTGCAACTTCAACCACCTGTCAAAGTGACAGAAAATCAGCAAGTTGATTGTTGTTCGCTACCCAGGAAGAAGAAGAAGAAAAAAGTAAATAAAAAAAAAAAGAGCATGGATGAGAGAGGAGAACAAGAGTAAAGATGAGAAAATATTGCAGAAGAAAAGGAGAGAAAGGAGGTGGTGGAGAACGAAATAAAGAGGTAGAAGAGAAGATAATTCATAAGAGGACTGAAGAAAAAGATTAAAGGGGACCACCAGGCAAAGGACAACACATTATTATATGTTTTGGTACCGTTTTGTGATATCAAATAGATACCCAACATTTTGCAAAGGGTTGTGTAATTCATAAACAAAGCAATTAATTTCCACCACTTACGGAACCACTGCTATTTCCTGGTTCCATACGGGCCAAGCATTTGCGAGTGCGCCAATGCTTTCACGCGTACGTCAATAGATTCCCGGATGATTCATTCGCTCTGCACAGTGCGCTCTGGCTCTGCACGCATATAGTCTGCGCAATTCTGACCGCAGGAACGCATGGTTGAGAATGATGATGCGTTTTCCAATTATATATTTTTTTCTGAAAACATATTTTTGTGAACTTGTTGAAGGAATGGAATACTAAAGATGGTACCTTTCTATAATAAGAATATTATTTTTGGGTGGTGGTACCCTTTAAAGACAGTGGAAATGAAAGACATGAAGAGGTGACTGAGTAAAAAGGGACACTTTGGACAAAGAGGAAGATAGGAAGGAGGAAGACTTTGATAGGGGAGAGCAAGAGATCGAAGAGTGAGATAGGAAGGGATATAATTTGTTTAATTCTACTCACAAGCTCTGCTCCTGAGGTCCCATATCTTGAGCGTCCTGTCGTGGCTCCCCGACACAAACTTGCTGGGATCACCTAGAAACTTTGCCGCAAGAACTTTGTTACTGTGACCTGTTAATGTTTGCTGCATACAGAAACAAAAGATAAGAGATATGAGAAAATATTAGCTCTGGCCCCACACTAACTACGGTTTTATCAAAAAGGCAATTTGTTTAGTAGGTGAGCAGTTTCCGTCACCAAAATATTAATTTACCATATACTTCAATGAGAAATATGGGATGTCAAGTCTGTAATAAAACAATGCCGCAGACAGAAGGGACACTGAATATGAAGTCATAACTTGAGGAGCAACTTTCTACAACAAACATGATGGAATCATCAAGAAATTTTGCCGCAAGAACTTTGTTACTGTGACCTGTTAATGTTTGCTGCACATAGAAATAAACAGTAAGTCGTGAAAGCCCAAACATCAAACAAAAAGTCATTTGGGTATAACTACATGTAAGTGTTCTCATGACAAGAACTTTGTTGATGTTTGCTGCATATAGAAATAAAAAAACACACAGTATGTTGGGAAAGTCTAAACATCTAACAAAAATTTATTTGGGTTTATAAAAACTTACTGGAATAACTAAGAGTTCTCATAGCAAAGACTTTGTTACTATGACAAGGAAATATACATTTTAATGTCAAGTCTATGACAAAAATATAAACTTATATACTGCAGGAACAGGAACATTTAAGGGGCAACTTTCTACAAAAAATTACATTTCTTATAACAATCTATAAATGGCATTGGACAAGTCAGTTTCAGTTTCATCAAGAAAATATCAAAATAAAAGTTGCGTGGCCATGGGGGTGTTGCATGAAGAGCTGCAATTAATCGCAAGTCAGAAAACATGCGCACTTGAGCCAATCAGATTTGCACATTTAGGCACATTTTCTGACTTGGGATTAATCGCAACTCTTTATGCAACACCCCCCTGGGCCTTCAGAAATCAAGATAAGCTCACTCATAAACTAGAAATAAATGTAATGTAAAAAAAATGTAATGTAAATTTGAGTAATGACATTAAAGGGCATCAAGCGTGGGGATGCTACACAGCGGGTCGCCATTTTGAACTGGGCCAGTTTGCGCGCACCGCATGACACTGAGCTAACGTGCATCACGCACCGTGCGCAATGTGTACTTAAGATGGCGCCGCGCATCTGATTTGACGAATCTGAAGTACCTTTAAGGAAAGTTCAACTCTATCTCGATTTAAAGTACGATGTACACAATTATTATTTAATGATTTATGTAAAAATGTTTGAGCAGAGGAGGATATTTTTAATTTCTGTGTGTATGTGCATGTGTGTGCGTGCATGTGTGTTTGTATCATGTTATCTTAAAGCATTTAAATTGTATCAATTATGTGTAGTTTGTTTTCCTTTTAAGGCCCCCCACAAGCATTCTGCTTCTAAGGGTGACCTTACCATATTATGTTAATTATGATGTATACTCATTTGTATGTACATGTATATTCATTGTATGGTTAAATAAACGAAATTGAATTCAAAATACTCCCACACTATGCATGTTTCAAGCAGAAAGAGAAAACACAAGCAGGCATGTCTCACCCGTAATCTGTGATCCCGCGTGCCCCATATCCTGATCGCACAGTCGTTCGCTGCTCCGAGAATCAACTCCTCCTGGTCGTCGAAGTCGATGCATGTGACGGCAAGATTGCTCCCCAACAGGACCCCCCTGTTTTGACACGAATCTGAAGAAAAATAATGATAATTTAGAGAAATTGTTTGATACCATTAGTTACATCTTGCACTACCAATTTTTGGCAGTCGTAATATATATATCTGTGTGCATTCTTTTTTTATTTTTCAAAAAACTGAACATAAACACATGGACCTACAGTAATTTGTATTACTAGTGGCCAATAAGTCTGGGAAAATGATTATTCTGATTTTTACATGACATCACAGTAGAATTCATTACCTTTAAAATGGTATATAATTTGTCATATTCAGACAAGGCAAACCCTCTGAAAATGAGCACCAAAGATTTGGAAAATGGCTGAAGCAGTTTTAAAACAAGGGAGAAACGGGCCACTTCAAAGTTCTGCATCCATTCAAGCGCTGTAATCTGACAATTTTTATTCGATGAAAAAACATACTTAAATATAATTTCTGACAATCAAAATGTCATAGAAGGTAGATTAAGATACCTTCATTCAGGAAATACACAAATCCTGAATCTCATACTCTTAACCAAATTAGACTATATCAGCTAATAACAGAGAAACTATATCCGCCACATAACGGTCGTTTTGTGGTGTAAGGTCACATATTGGAATTCATGGCATGCAAAACTAACCACTTTTAATTCACAATTAAATAGTAAAACCCTGTGTATAATGACCACCCGAGGGGGAAAAAGTGGTTATAGGTAATTTCTATAGACAGGTTCCATAACACATTGTTTTCCTCTACAGGGGATCATTTTTGTTGGCCACTTTAGTCAGGTTGGCTGCTATAGAAAGGTGGCCACCAATTCAAGTTTGAATATACATATGATGACACATGCGGTACCCCGGGGTACCGTTGTACCCCGGGGTACCGCGTTGTGTAGCGCCATCTTGTGTCCACTCGAAGCACAACCGTATTGCGTTGTGCATGCAGTGCAGCGCGCGCTTGTATGCACGCTATACCCCGGTACAGCCCTAAAAAATAAAAAACTAGATGGATCTTCGATTGCGCGCAATCGAAAATTATGCCTCCGCCATCACGCGATTTTAATATCAAGCCCAAATTAACATGCACTGATTTAATTTTTAAAAATATTTTTCATATATTTTGAGTCCTGTGACCTTGACCATATGACCCTAATCTTTGATGGCTCCCTAAAAAACATTCAGGTACCAAGTTTGATTGAAATCTGACATTTAGTTCTTGAGATTTTGGCATTACAAGCTTTTTTGCATGCATAATGAGTCCCGTGACCTTGACCTCAATCTCATGACCCCAACATTTTATGGCTACGTTGACTCTTTATGATACATTCAGGTACCGAGTTTGATTGAAATCTGAAATTCAGTTCTTGAAATTTTTTCCATTACAAGCCATTTTCGCATACATATTGAGTCCTGTGACCTTGACCTTTGACCGCATGAGCCCCCAAATCTAATCAGATCAGTGGCACCCCGATATGTACACTCATACCAAGTTTGAAATTGATCCGTCAACCGGTTCTTGAGATATCGCAAGAACGAGGCTTTTTTACACATACATTGAGTACTGTGACCTTGACCTTTGACCTCATGAACCCCAAAATCTAATCAGATCATTGCCACCCCAATATCTACACTAATACCAAGTTGGAATTTAATCCGTCAACCAGTTTTTGAGATATCGCGAGAACGAGGCATTTTTGTATATATATTGAGTCCTGTGACCTTGACCTTTGACCTCATGACCCCTAAAATCTAATCAGATCATTGTCACCCCAATATGTACACTCATACCAAGTTTGAAATTGATCCGTCAACTGGTTCTTGAGATATCGCGAGAACGAAAACGGGACGTACGTACGGACGTACGTACGGACGGACGGACGGACGGACAACCCGAAAACATAATGCCTCCGGCCACTTCGTTGGCGGAGGCATAAAAAATTAAACAAAATGGCGGATATTCGTTTGGTACCCCAGGGTACCATTTATGTCATCATATATACAGTCAAACCTGTCTCAGTGGCCACCTGTCTATAGCAGCAAACCTGCCTATAGTGGCCACTACACATGATCCCCTGCATATAAACACAATGGAATGATCCTGTCTATAGAGGTCACCTGTCTACAGTGGCCAGGCTTACTTCCCTTCAGTGGTCACTATACACAGGTTTGACTGTATTAGCATACACTTTTTTTTTCAACATGAAAATCAGCAACAGGACCTTAAAATCGAGTCAAAATGAATATATCAAACTCACTATTGAGGAACTCCCATAATTTGAGTTGTCTGTCGGACCCGCCAGTCGCAAAGAATGTTCCTGATGGACAAAACTTCACTGTATGAACCTCACCATCATGAGCTTCCTGAAAAAAGACAAGATTAGTTTTTAAATATATTACTGTGCATATTAAACATGATTTATATTCTGATGCATCCAGTTTTAAAGGGTACCACCACCCAAAAATAATAATCTTTTTATAGAAAGGTAACATCTTTAGTATTCCATTCCTTCAAAAAGTTCACAAAAATATGTTTTCAGAAAAAATATATAATTGGAAAACGCATCACCATTCTCAGCCATGCGGTCATGCGGTCTGAATGCGCAGACTATTATGCGAGCAGAGCCAGCGGCGCTCTATGCAGAGTGAACGAATCATCCGGGATTCTATTGACGTACGCGTGAATTGCATTGGCGCACTCGCAAATGCCTGGCCCGTGTGGAACCACGAGATAGCCGTGGTTCCGTAAGTGGTGGAAATTAATTGCTGTGTGTATGAATTACACAACCCTTTGCAAAATGTTGGGTATCTATTTGATATCACAAAACGGTACCAAAACATATAATAATGTGTTTTCCTTTGCCTGGTGGTCCCCTTTAAGCTGACATTAAAATTCCTAAATCAAGAAACTGGCAAAGGAACTTTATACAGGTGTGATTTTTTTGGCAAATTAACAACCGTTTTATCTGGCAACCCTTCAAAAGGAGGGTGGTCCTTATTAAGCTGTTTGGGTCGGGTCGTCACACATCGATGCGTTGGTGCATTACAGAATGCTTGAAATGCCAGTACATGGAAATTCTTCTTTTTTGGAAAAAAGGTGGTCCTAAGAGAGAATATCTTCTTGGTGTACCGTAAACCTACTCTTTTTTAATTATCCCTAAAAACCTTAAAAGATTACATTATTACACCGTATTATTTTTTGGTTACTTGAATTACTACCTACGAGTGGTGAGATTTTCTTATCCTGCACAGCCCTGACGTATGCTTTGGCATTGACAAGCCTTATAATCGTGATTATGTAGAGAATTAAAAATATAATTATAGTTACTTACAAATTGTGAGATGTTTTTATCCGGTACGCTCATGATGTATAGAATGGGAATTGGTATGCTTAAAAAAAAAAAAAAAAAATCAATTTTAATACTTATTTCACAATTATTATGTTAACAATTTACTTACGAATTGTGAGATGTTCTTGTCCGGTACGCTAATGACGTATGCTACAGGCATTGGCAAGCTGGACGACCGTGGCAATGTAGAGAGTGACGTGACAGAGTTTGGCCTGAGTGCAGAGGATGAAATGAAGGTCAAGGTTACTTGCATATCGTTATTTACATGTAAATGAAAAACAAAGATGAAGAAAATATGGAATTCTTTATCAAATAACAGCCTGGTTCACCTCCCTATCAACGATCATTGTCACAGGGCATAACGCAGAGATCAACACTAGTACTTGCCTGGTTGTCCGTGCCAAGTAAATATTGATGGAGCGCAAGTACTTATTCATAAATGAAACAAGCAAGACATTTTCCGAGCAGATCAAGCTACCAAGCACAATTAATTAGTTTTGTTTCACAATTGTTGTTTGCAAGCAAGTAAATTTTCTGGTCGGGCAAGTCAAATTGTTTTCAATTTGTGATATTACTCGCCCAAACCCTCAAGTAGAGAAAAGGTTTGCGTGGAGGCTTAACATATTGTTATCATTATCAACACAACTCAAATTCAATGAAAAATGTGTTAGAGTGCTTAGAGATGATTGTATCATATGAGGCGCTAAATTAATAAAAACTTATTATTATTATTAATATTATAATTAAAAATGAACATGACAATTAAGATGGGATTCTGTATCAAATCAAAGCAATGTTCACCTCAATGATCATGATCGCAGGATTTATCATGTACTTTGGGGCAAGATTTATAAGATTATGGGAATTTTGGTGATCTCGTGGAAAGTAACTATTATAACTGCAATGATCATGATATAAACTAAGCGTCATTATGTATGCAGGTATGGGAAAATACAAGTCAAGAAAATAAGCCAGAATAAAAAAAGTATTTATATAATTGAGAAAAATAACCACAAATTACATTATGTGCTAAAGTAAAAAACTCACCTCGATTTTATGCCTCCGCTGCAAGCAAAAATAAAAATGAAAATGAACATTCAAAATGTTGATACGAAAGCATGCAAACTCGAGCAATAGCATGCGACAACAATGCAAATAATAATTTGTAGCTTATAAATGGTAACATTTGTTATTTAACTATGACATTAGTAATGTACAGTTCCATTGGTATGATGCGAATAACTTGTTGGCAGCCATGCATCAATTATTGTTACTAGGAAATGTGGCGAAAATTATACTGTTTGCAATTCAAGAAAAGTGAGCTAAAGTACAATTACAAATTGAATTAAAAATTTAATGAATTATTGAATTGAAAACCAGACTAAGAAAGTTTG
This sequence comes from Echinarachnius parma, assembly GCA_037951105.1. Classification (NCBI taxonomy): domain Eukaryota; kingdom Metazoa; phylum Echinodermata; class Echinoidea; order Clypeasteroida; family Echinarachniidae; genus Echinarachnius; species Echinarachnius parma. Next base: position 67,973 of record JBAMJV010002884.1, on the reverse strand, counting down.
TTACATACGATGAAAAGTATGTGAATTAAAAGGCTGGCAGTCCTTAATTGGTATTTCATCTTTTTAAGAATATACATTATACAGAGGATTCCCAAGAAGATTCAAATGAACAATTTAGTTGCTATCTGGAGGGCCCACAAATTAATTTTGCAAAGAAGTAAGAAGCACACAAAGATTGAACACAAAAAGACAGTAGTAATTGGAATGTATGATTCTAAGTAATTTGGAAAAAATCTGCCAAAAAACAGAAAAAATATAAGAAAATGTATAGAACAAAATCAAATAAATAAAAGTAAATAATATAAATTGAATTTATAAAACAAGATGGGCCTATTAAATCTAACTAGCAAATTGAGCACATTCCTTTGTACCCATTATCATGCAAGTACTATCATCAACAAAATTATGGTAAATTAGGAAATGTTTCATTTAAAAGATAGTAGCTGAGCATCATGAATTCATATTCTTTTGCTATGGAATCAAGCAATAACAGCGAGTTTCAAAAGATATTATCAGCCCCAAAAGCTCTGCAACAAAAATTGCCCCTTTGAAAATGTTGTCATCCTCCTGTCATATACCTGCTCTGTGGAATGTCGATCGGCTCCGAGGCGGCCTCCTCGAGGGCGTCCTTCATCTTTCGGTTGAGCGCCTCCTGGATCATCTCGTTGCCCTCGTTGATCCGGTCCGCGTCCCGGCTCTTCTTGTCCATGACTCGCTGGATCAGCTCGCCGTTCTCGCTCTGCAGTTTGAAAAGCGCCTCTTCGTTCTTGCTGCACAGCAGCGACATGTTCTGCAGCTCATCACGGAGATTCTGTAGCAGAGATAAAAGTACACTATTTCATATTTCGTACTTAAAAACACCTTAAAATGTTCTGTGATTGGTTGAATTTAAGTCACATGACATGCAATAGAAATGGTCTATGACTCGCTGGATCAGGTCCATGTTCTCGCATTGCAGTTTTAAAAAAAGCGCCTCTTCGTTCTTGCTGCACAGCAGTGACATGTTCTGCAGCTCATCACGTAGATTCTGTAGCAGAGATAAAAGTACACTATTTTCATATTTTGTATATAACACCTTTGAATGCTCTTAAAATGTGATAGGTTGTATTCAGGTCACATGACATTCAATAGAAATGGTCTATGCCTCTCGTTTTTGCTGCACAGCAGCGACATGTTCTGCAGCTCATCACGGAGATTCTGTAGCAGAGATACAAGTACACTATTTCATATTTCGCATTATACAACACATTATAATGTTCTGGATTGGTTGAATTCAAGTCACATGACATTCATTGCTGGTCTTCTAGCAGGCCCTACATAATGTTACTTCTCTTTAATATCCTTTCTGCATTCTATGTATGCCGAGCAACAGAGCAATAGAGCATCTCGCTAGAAGGCAGTAGGAACCATTTTATAATGGTCTTTGGTGTGACCCGGCCGGGGCTTGAATCCATGAGCTCCAATACATGAGTTGACACTCTAAGGCCGGTGCCCATCAAGTTGAAGCATTCTTGTTTTCAAACTTGAATAACCCCTTTTTTAGTCCTTGCTTCACAGCAATGGCATGTTCTGAAGTTCATTGTATAATTCCAAAAAATGAATGACACTGATTCATTGAAGTCTAACCTGTCTTAGTGGACACCTGTCTATAGCAGCTTAAGCCCGGCGCAGACAGAGCCGACTCGACCCGATCCAACTGGTTTTCAGTCAGGCTAGAGTCAGTTTCGCTCAGTCGGAGCCGATCCAACATGTTGAATCGGCCTTGAATGACCTCCGACTGGCACTTGACTGGAAAAACCGGAGTCCTGAGGCAGCGCATACTGAGTTAATCAGGCTAAAAACCAGTCGGATCGGGTCGAGTCGGCTCTGTCTGCGCTGTGGAACCTGTCTATAGAGGTCACCTGTCTACAGTGGCAACATGTCTTGTTTCCCTTGGGTGGTCACTATACTCATATTTTGATTATTGACAAAAATATAAGACACGAACCTCGTTTGTTTTTTTAAGCTCCATGACGGCTGTCTCCAGATTTCTGATCTCATCTTCGTAGGCTCCGACTCGTATGAGTGCTTCGTTCAGACTGTGGGAACAAACACAGGGAATGTATTCTTAGAAGGTTTCTATGGTGAAGAATGAATTGAAGAGGAAGATCATGGTATACCACATAGAAAATTGTTCTTGCAACCAGCAACAAAAATACACGGGGGTAAAGGACGATTTTGCCCCCTGAACTTCACGGGGGCCAAAACTATAAAGATGATGAACAGAAACGCCCTCGCTGTCTATGTCGCATCTTAGTTCTTTTTTATTAGAATGAAAATGCTTGTTGTTTTCAGTATAGGATGGGATCTTCATAATCATTTATTACAATGTCTGAGAATAGTAAATATATATACAAAGAATAGCCCTTGTGCGCACCAAGATAGCCCTTGTGAAAATTGATTCTCTCTAAAGTGTAAAAATTGCCCTCCTGAAAAAAAAACACATTTGTTACACTGCTTGCAACCTATGACTGGGTCCTTTTTAGGACCAACAAAGATTTCTCATAATGAGAAGGTTCTTTTTAGGACCAACGATCAATAGACTTGACATGAGAAAATTACAACCAAATTACAATAAAATATTAACCCCATTGTCTCTGTAAACGGATTGGACCATGTATTAACTTCATGGAAATTAAAGCATCTAGTATCATGAACCATTATCTTATTGTCCATGTGACAAAAATGAACAACCCATTTTTGGAAGAAAAAACCCCCCCAAAACAGGGAAAAATGTAAACAAGAGCAATACAAAATACATATCACTTTCTCATTTCCTTTATAGATATAGTTTGACCAAAAAAGGTTAACTTCCCTTAAATCAAGAAAACTTCCAAGAAACTTGAAAAATAAAGTTAGATCACACACAAAGAAACAATGATTGCTCTCTTGATTTGATCTTGTTGTGGAATTGAGTCTGTGACGTGTAATCATACCGTCGTTCTGCCTTTGATAATTCACCCTCTTTCTTCTTTAATTTAATATCTATTAAATCAATGAAAAAGATATATCGCACAACCCACAGACACAAAATGCTACATGTAGCTATCTTGATTCAATTTTGTTGTGGAATTGAGTCTATGACGTGTAACCATACCGTTCTTCTGCCTTTGATAATTCACCCTCTTTCTTCTTTAATTTAATATCCATTCAATCAATGAAAAAGATATATCGCACAACCCACAGACACAAAATGCTAGCTATCTTGATTCAATTTTGTTGTGGAATTGAGTCTATGACGTGTAATCATACCGTTCTTCTGCCTTTGATAATTCACCCTCTTTCTTCTTTAATTTAATATCCATTAAATCAATGAAAAAGATATATCGCACAATTCACACAGACACAAAATGCTAGCTATCTTGATTCAATTTTGTTGTGGAATTGAGTCCATGACGTGTAAATCATACCGTTCTTCTGCCTTTGATAATTCACCCTCCTTCTTCTTTAGTTGGCCAGTCAAGTCAACGAGTTGCTGAGCATTCTGTTCAACAAAAAACAGGAAAATATGAATAAGACTCTAATTCATAAACATAAAAAGAGATTTGTTTCTAAGCATCATAAAGTGCATGGAACAATTTATTTTCCCACATTACTAGTAGTCAACCTAACATCTAACACAATGTTCTTCTGTATAAAACCAGGTCTTGAAATTAACACAAGTAATTTTGGTCGAGTAGTTTTTGATTTAGGATGTCTTGAGCGAGACCATGTCAGGTTCCCATTGTTGTCAATTTTTTACCAAGTCAGTGCCTGATAAATCGCACTTCCTGCCCGTCATAGCATTGAGCAACTATCAATACATGCGCCCTTGTTAGTGTGCATTCAGCTGTGTTACCAATGCGAACGGAGAGAAGGAAGTAGAAGGGGCATAGTAGGGAGTGAGTGAGGAGGGGTAACTGGTAACTTTGCTGCGTAATGTTTAATTAGCTCCCAGTATGTCCTGTTTCGGAACTCGCTGACCATGTGTTTGACAGTATTTTGATATTCTAAATTAACAACTTTGTAACGAACAGGGAGAGATTATGTCCGATTTACTCAGATGTAGATCTGTCAGCTCTTTGTGTAACTCAAGGTATTTCTTTATTTCTTACATGATTTCCCCCATACGTTTTTATTGTTTTTGTCAAATTATTGAGGGGCAGGCAGTGCCCTACCATGCCAGCCTCCACCCCCCCCCCCCCTCCCCCCCTCCGTAGCTACAAAGTACGTCACAGCACTGGTGCACTGTCTGGCCAGGGGGGTGTTTCACAAAGATCCTAAGTTGATCTTAGCACTAAGATGGTCTTAAATATTATGGAAAGCCATTAGTGTCTTGAAAAATGTTGGTAAAAGTTATGTTGAAATGCATAAAATGTTGATTCAAATCATATATCAAAGAGATTCATGATCTTCACATAAAATTCATGAAATCTCTTTGATAATTAGAAAATATATATGATTTGAATCAACATTGTAATGCATTTCAACATAACTTTTACAAAACTGTTTCAAGACACTAATGGCTTTCCATAATATTTAAGACCATCTTAGTGCTAAGATCAACTTACAACTTAGGATCTTTGTGAAATGCCCCCCAGAAAAAAAGAAATACACAGGGGGTCAGGGCAATTTAGCCCCCGAAATGCAAAAAAAAAGCCTCTGAAAACTATAAAAGAGCCCATGTAAATGTGTGTAACTTAGTTCAAGCTCCTAAACCGCCCCCACCCCCCCCCCCCCCCCCCGTGTCCTACTCACCTCTCCCTTCTTGCGGTGTAGATCCGTCAGCTCTTCGTGTAGCTTGAGGTATTTCTGCTCCAGCTGACGATATGCCTGGCTGCCCTTGCCAACGTTCTCCGTCGTTACAGGGCTGAACAAATAAAACAGAGGGCCATTGGTAATTCAATATATAATATGATAATATGAATACAGGGTTCAAACTCAGGGATTAAAGTTGAATTCCATGACTTTTTCATGACTTTTCACCAGGATGGTAAACAAGGTTTGATAACTTCTTTCAGTGCTATCGTAGTTTAGTGCTGAAGAAATTAGAACAAAATGAAATTCCATGACATTGCAGTCAGTGACTAGACTAGTGTGACTGGCGCAACAAGCTCCATGCTAGCGGGGGTGACTGATACTAGCATTAGCTGGCATTTTGCCTGTAGTTGTACATACGTTCTCTTGTTCCAGTCTCTCAACCTGACTTATTAGAATAATACAAATATCCAACTGAGTGATGCAAAATGCAAGAGAAATTAAGTTAATTAGTATTATTAGGCAAAAATGGGGCTAGTGCGACTAGCCTAACAAGCCTCATGCTGGGGGGGGGGGGGGGGGGGGGGGGGGGTAATTGACTGATACTAACCTAAGTTGACCTTTGGCCTGTAGCTGTACGTTCTCTTGTTCCAGTCTCTCAACCTGCACCTGGAGTTGGACATTCTGACTTCTTGACGCCTCAATCTGATTGGACAATTTCACATCTATGGGTGCAAAGAAAAACAAAAATTGTCGTGTGTAATCTTTGACAATCTTATTCATAATACAGAGTTTTCGGGCCACCACGTGGCATTGATCCAAAATTCCAGTGGCCCAAGTAGGCAACTAAATATATGATATAGTTTGTTATGGCTTTCTTTGTTTGGGGCCACCAGATCTAAGTTTCGAGCCACAAGAATTTATTTCGAAGATATTCCTTCTACATGTACGTAACGAACCGTACACAAAATGCAACATTCATTACGGTCAACTTGTTGCATTCTCTTCGAAGAGAATGCACAACTTGTTAGCTTGCCATATATTTACGGCGCATGGTCATATGCCCATATCAGGCAGTTTGAACGACGGTTGGAAAAATGTCGCAGCTGATTGCAGAAAAGGGTGGAAAATGCTGATAAATAGGCCTACTGTAAAAAAAAAAAAGCAGCCATGAAGTGGAGGATATAAAATTGGCGAGTTACATTAGATTATATGTGTAACTATATAGTTTCTAAGAACATGTAGAAAATTAGGGGCAAAAGTACTAGTTTTTTTTTATCACGTCACACTGCCCGTTCGATTTCCTCTGCAAGGTTGGCTGGTATGGCATTCTCTACCAAAGCGTGCCCAGTGCCCACGACTGTCGCGACTTGGCATGCACAAGAATGGATACTCTGTGACTCACACACATAGCTACTATACAAATAATACACGGTCTAGAGTGCATTGTGTAAATGCAGCGCACGCGAGGTTTTGTTAAATGTGCGTAGCATGCGCACATCTAACAAAACCGAGAGTGCGATGCATTTACATGACGCACGATAATAAGACCGTAGTATTATTTGTTTTATAAAACGAGCTCAACCACGGAATTGTTTTTTTTGCTGGATTATTTGAAACAGACTTGCCACAATTAGTAACCCAGTCTATTTACTCTCTAGAGTGTGAATTTATTAGGAATTTACATAATTCATCATCACTACTGCACTCACTGACTGATTTCACTCTGCAGCAAAATGCTCTGTCAAGAGTCAAATTCAACAAAAAGGACTGTATGCATTTCCATTCCCAAACTTAGTAATATCAAACCACTTACATGTACCATACAATTTACGAAACTGCCAACATGTATTTACTACGGAACAGATAATTTACAAAACAAAGCATTTTCCATCTTTTTCACGATCACCGTCGCGAGTTTTTACTTCAATCTAGATCAAAACAATGTAAACAAGTATTGTGACGTCACAGCCGTGCAAATACTGCACAACAAAAAGTGACATCGCATATGTGTTACGCAGTTTCTGCACGGTCGTGCATGTTTGTTGAAATTAATAAATAGTCACGTGACAGGATTTAACCAATCACGTTACTGAATTTACCGGAGCCGTTTTATAAATTACAATAGTGTTGTGCAGAGCTACACCTCTCCCGTTTGCTGCACTATCGAACACAAAAATTTTTTAGCTGGCCAATTCTTCTCTCCATTTACCAGCAAACAAACTTTCGTTTATGTGATCCACAATTCATATACCTTTATATGATAATAATTACCAACTCTGTTGTTTTGAAGACCGCAAAATGTTGAAAAAAACGATTATTTCCAGTCTGTTTTCCGTAGCACTTTGAATTGTATAGTCTTTGAAGTTTGAGTTTGACTTTAGTCTTAATTATTTGAGTATCCGTTCTTACTTTATAGTCTTACTTAGTTTAGTTATTGTAGTTTGATTTAGTCATGTAAAGATGTATGTCAAGTCGTGTGCATGCTAGAGAATGCCCGCCAGTATTGCCTGATTTGCCTCACACTGAATTCGTCAATTAAGTCACATAGATCTACCAAAGTAAATGGTCCAATCAGTTGGACCATTTACATGCAATTACGCTAGTAATACACTGGAGATACGCATACTGCCCATTCGTACACTGCACCGTTCAACAGTTCAACGCTGTGTTGAATAATCATTTTGCGGTCTTTAAAACAACAGAGTATGTAATTATTATTGAAGTATATATGTATTGTGGATCACATAAACAAAAGTTTTTTTGAATTTGCTGGTAAATGGAGGGAGGAATCGGCCGACAATTTTTTTTTTGGTGTTGGATAGTGCAGCAGGCGGCAGAGGTTGATCTCCGCACAACGCTACTGTAATGTAGCTGCAGTATGTGTGAATTAAGCCGGAATCTGTCGAACGTTAGGAAGGGCCAGTGACAGTAGTGCAAGACAGTATATAATACTGTGTCCTATTACCGGATACCAATAGTTTGACGGCACAAAACAAACATTAGATGCATAAAATCAAAGTGGAAATTATATGAGCAGCTGCATAAACTCATAAAGAACACATTTGATGTAACATATCTTCAAGAATTTACCAATTTTTCTCCAAATCAACTTTCTTGTAAACCCTTCCAAAAAAGAAGCCTCTTCCCGACGCAAAATTTTGTGTTGTATTACCGAACGTGAATGTTTTGCATGGGAATGTCATTGACATTGACATGCGCGCTGCCCGCTGCCACAGCACATAGCCAGCGAGCGGTACCTTTCGCGAATGATAATGTATGCATGACGTCATTGATCGCGTGCGCACGCATCTCATTACGAGACTTGGCTGGCTTCTGGGTCGATTATGCATGCCATGAAAATGTGGTATCGGAGCGGTATCGGACTGGACATAGCACAGGGTTTACCCTTTTCGCTGCATTCTCTTCCCACAATTCATTTCGATGCTTACGTCATTGGCTTTCTGAACGCCCATTCTACACGTTGATACCAAATTCGATACGCGACTCTTTGGACAAAATCTTGTGAAAGAAGGTCTTTTTCACCTGCTGTTTTTCGCCAAAATGGATTTTGAGCAATTCGGGATGCCGTTTATAAGGTAAGTTTTCGATATTTCGAAAATTTTGTATGTGAATGATGATAATTTATCTGAATTCTACATACTTTTATCGATCGTTTCATACCTTTTTTCTTGTGTGCGAGTGTTGATAAAGTTGTTGACATGGACATTATGCATGGTTTTGCAGTCCCGATATACAGTAGCTATCGTCGTACTTTTTTGTGCATGCACAGTGGAGCGCTCTGGCACGTGTGCGTGGGGCGAGCCTCATAAATATTCATATGATTTTCATGCGCAAGCGCACTTCGGCTGTACCGGCGCTCGGCGAAGCGATATAATGGGAATACACGATGAATGGGACAGCGGGCTATGTGCACAGGTGCGCGGCAAAATGAATTAGCCAGGCTTAGCCTTTACTTAGCCTTTAGGATGTTTTTTTTCTTCGGGAAATGATCGAAATTTTTTGCTGAACAATGATTTATTAATTATCCTCCGTTAATGCCGACTGTCAAATTCAACTTTTCAAAATTCGAACGTTTTTCTTATGTGAATTTGCATGTCCGGTAATACGACACGTTCGGTAACAACACCTTGTATACAGTAAATTTAAAACAGGCCCTGTGAATAGAGATTAGAGGTCTATCCACATCTACAAAGTAAATGGTTCACTCAGGTGAACTCTATCCAGCCGCGCGGCCCGCAGTGGCCCGGACCGGGCCGCGACGGGCCGCGCCCGCGATCCCCATGCACGCATCCCCAATAACACAACAGAGTCAGAAGACAGAGAGAAAGATAACAGATGAGGAAGAGCAGTGCAAGTATTAAATCAAATAGAAGATCTCGAGCAGTCACTCAAATTCCACTAATAATACTCACGTGTATCAAACAGAGCCTTAAATGGGGCAATTTCTCTCGCTTGTCTCTTCCGTAGTCGCATGTAAATCGTCCTTCTCCACGAAATTGATGGATCCATGGGAGTCGCCATCTTGCGGAGTAAAATCCCTGCTGAAAAATAAATATTTGCACAGCGCCAGCTGTTGTCATGTCGAGTATGCGTATGCACGCATATGCAATGAAAACAAACGGCGAATGAGATATAAGAAGGGAGAATGAAAACGAATACACACGGATCATAAGAGAGAGGAGAAAATTCAAAATAATTTTCCACATTAAAACAAAATAAAGTATTATTTAAAGCTATCCATTATTTTGTTCAAATTCAACAAAAATAAATTGGAGCGTTCATATCTTGTACCTATAAAGTAGTTGTTTAGCCAGGGCCTGTAAACGTAATTATAAGGGACAGTACCAGTACAGTTTCGGTTTAGAGGGCGCTTGAAATAATTGTTGTTTGAGGTACCTGGAAATTAAATCTAAGTGTAATATTTGAGATAGCACACAATTTTTAAAGACAGAATACACTTTGTTTGATCAAATCTATCTTTTGAATAATTATTTTAACCAAACATCACATTCACATTTTCTAATGAAAACAAATGATTGAAACTTTCAAGTGTCTGGATAATATAGTGCCCTCTTGTGCTAACCGCTGCTTTTGAATGAAACGTACAGCACTGTAACGTACATGTTTATATAGTTTTCTACCATTCAAGCATCATTGAGTTAATATAACTATTAGTTTTTAATGATAGTTACTTACAAGTTACTATTCCTTTAAATTGTATGATTTTCAGATGGTTCTTTATTCGAAATAGATGCTGGTGATGATGAGAGGGATGACATTAAGAGAAGAAAGTGTGTCAGGGGCGGATCTAGCTTTTTGCTAAAGGGGGGGGGGGGGGGGGGGTTGACCCAATGACGATTTTTTTTGTTTGTGCTATTTTGAACCCCCGTAAGTGATGTTTTCCACATCACATTTTCACTTGGCAGCCCAAGGGGGGGGGGGGGGGGGGGTTTAAACCCCCTAACCCCCCCCCCCCCCCCTTAGATCCGCCACTGTGTGTGTGTGTGGGGGGGGGGGGGGGGGGGAGGTTGAAGAGACTGACAGAATATCTTGAAGGGATCTATAGGGGATCTTATAATTATAACTATGTATATGTGCTAAGTCAGTGCAATGAGTTAGCGAATATCACTTTGCATATTCGCTCATTATACTCAGTCACATAGCAACATAACTTTGTTGACATGTGCAAATAGAGTTTAATAGTTTTCCTATATAATTAAAGCTCTTTGGTTTATATCCCCCATAATTATCAACATTAAATAAAACATAACCATCTACATGATAAAGTCATAATATAGGTAAAAGAAGGTAAACGAAGAAAAAAAAAAGACAAAAGAGGTGATGTTTGATTTTCATAAAATCAAGATGCTGGAACCCCAGTCAATGTATATGTGGACGTGATATTAATACTGTACGAGAGTTATCGATACCATAGGGCCTAGGAGTAACTGCAGTAACTGTTGATAGTAAACTAAACTGGGGGGAACAGTGCAGGGATGCATTAGCCAAAGGGCATTCTAGATTTTACTATCTTCGAAATTGCATTATTTCTAGGTAGACAATTATTCAATCATGAAATTGTTCTACACCTCAGTGATTAAGAGTGCCATTCTTTATGGTTTTCTTGTTTGGAATTGTAGTCTCAGAAAGAATGACCAGTTGAAAGTACAGAGGCTGTTGAATCAGGCCGGTATGACTTTGAAGCAGCAGATTAGTTGATTAAGGTAACAACAAAAGTTGAGGGTATACTCAAAGATAATAGTTACCCCCTTCAACAATTTTATTGTTGGCTCAGATCAGGAAAACGACTCTAATCATTGAGGTATATAAAGAACAAGGCGCTACTTGAACTCATTTGTTCCCTTTTCAATTAGATTCTAGAATACAGTATATACTGTAGATGTAAGGTGTATGTACAGTGAAACCTCATTGTGGCGAGCAATGCAGGTAATGGAGATTATTTTGTCTTTCAGTTCTCATTGTGTCAGGTTCCTTGCTGTGTTTGACCTTTGATATAGTGATTTGCATGATACCCAGTCTTGTGAGATTGCCTCGCTATGTCAGGTGCCTCATCATAACAGAGCTTCTTATGAAGATTTTCCATTGAAAGCCTAATTTTTTTAATTCAATTGAGTTTTTATCAAAATATGCTATTAGTGTTGCTGCTTATTGTGACAATGCACATCTCGTCTCTGGAATACGTTACATTATTGATGGTTATGATGTCATAGGCGTACCCGGGGGGGGGGGGGGGGTCAAACCTCCCCCCTTTGACCTTGACACCCCCTTTACAACTTGTAGCTGGTCTCGAGACCACATTTTAGTGGTCTCGACTTTCATTACAAATGGGATCCTGGTCTTGGCCTCGAAAATTGTGAAGAATTCTGGTCTCGGCCTCGGAAATTTGGCCGACGATATAACCCCCACCCCCCTTGAACAAATCCTGGGTACGCCACTGATTGATGTTATAGTGTATTATTACTGCTTGAAATACTGCACACAGGATAAGCAATTTGGGGGACATAACTCGATTTTGAATTGTTATTCAAATTCAATTGATTTTTTTATTTTTTATTAAAGAATGTTATTATGCTACATTGATGGTATTGGTGTTATAATGTATCATTACTACTTGAAATACTTCGGAGGATATGCAAATTGTCGAACATAACTAAATTTTGAATTATTGTTCAAATTCAATTGATTGTTTAGTAATTGAATGGTATTATTGTTGCTGTTTATTGTGACAATGCACATTTCGTCTCTGGAATACGTTATTGATGCATAAACCGATGTTGTACTTGTAGATGTTTATATTAATGTTATAGTGTATTATTATAATATAATAAATATAATAAATAATGTAGAATGCCTTCATAAAAATTATATTGATACAGATCATACTCAATCCAGGTAAAAATCTCAAGAAAAAAAAAATGGACTACGGTAGCAGTGGTCCATTTTGAAATAATTGATTGTTTACATTATTACTATTTCACGGGATAATATACCTCACAGGAAAGGCAATTGCTGGTATTGATGTTATAGTGTATTATTTGAAATACTTTCACAGGATATGCAATTTTGTCGAACATAACTCAATTTTTGAATTATTATTCAGAATTATATGAACTCATTTTTTGTCAAGTTATTCATAAAATATGTTATAATAATATTACAGTATAGAGACTGTGTTTCTGATTCCTTAATTGGTCACACACACTGCATAATAATACTAATAATACTGATAATAATAATAATAATGATAATAATAATAATAATAATACTAATAATACTACTACTACTACTAATAATAATGATAATAATAATAATAATAATAATAATAATAATAATAATAATAATAATAATAGCAATAATAATAATATTGATAATAAAAATAATAATAATGATAATAATAATGTGAATAATAATAAAAACAATAATAATAATATCGATAATAAAAAAAATAAAAATACAAAAAATAATAATAGTTATAATTATAATTATCATAATTATAATAATAACAGTAATAACAATAATAATAATAATAATAATAATATATAGGTTCGATTTACATAGCGCCTAATATGATACAATATTATGAAATGTTTATTGGTAAAATTGGTGTCGATGCAATACACTTAGAAATAATTGTATAACCTTTCCCTGAACCGCAGTTTGCTTTTGAATTTTTGCATATTCTTGCCATAGAAGAATTAAAATGATCATATCACTGTATTATAACTCTCATGACTGTCTTAATGTACCTCTCTCCGATTGCCTTTCTCCTTTTCCTTCTATTTTCTTACTCGACTCTTTTGTCTTTCTACCTTTCCCTATTCTACTTGTTCCTTATCTCGCTCTCCACCTACCTTTCCTTTATATTCATAATGTTTATAATGGTGTTTGGCAATGTACGTATGTAAATGCATTTAAATGTTGATATTCAGTTGTCTGTATTGTGATATTGTGAACCCAAGACAATTATTTTCCATTGAGCTGGACCAATATAGAATATTGAAATTTAAATATTGAATAGAAACACGCAGTTCTTTGTTTTTAAAGATCATATACGTGCTGTTGTAATAATTTGTTTATTGTTTTTATTATTGAACAAGCTTTTAGCAACCGGCGCCGCTACATATAATATTGATTTATAATTCATTGCCTTTTGCTGGCCTTGCCGGGTGTAGTAATAATTAATGATGTGCTGTTGTCATTCATCGTACGATTTGTTCTGAAGTAACGTGGCACTTGAACACATTTTAGGTTATCAGTGATGACGCCACAGTCGCACGACCAAATTAAAGGGATTCTGTTACGTTGTCAAATTCAACCAAAATCACTTGGAGCTTTCACACTTCTCTTGTACCTTGTTGTTCGGCTTAATATGGTAATAGAAGAATTAAATGGGTTTTTAATTTTTTCCCTCGCATATATTATGATTATATCAAAATCGTTCCATAATTAGGGAGACATTTAAACAATCCAAACCCATTTCATTACTCATTCACCAAACGCCAAACAACAAGAAGTGTGAAAGCTCTACTTGTGATTTTATATTTTTATATTTTGTTCAAAAAAGTTATATTTGATAGAATGATATGTGAGCTTGTCATAGAAAAGAAATAATGTTTACCAGCTAGTGAAAAATAGTAAATCGATGTCTGATTTTATCCCGATCGTTCGCGTGAAGTATCCGAATTCGGATACTCTTGACTACGGTCGAAAGCGTCTATACAGACGCTTTACAAAAAATACTGCCTCCTTCAATCCTGAAGATTCTTGCAGATTAATATCTCCATAATTAAGGTAACTTTTGAAAAATCAGAACCCATTCCACTCTTCTGTTTCCGTAAGCCAAACAACAAGATACAAGAGAAGGGTGAAAGCTAAGTGATTTTGGTTGAATTTTCACAACTGGGCACATGTCTAAAGAATAACCAATTATTTGTTCCTTTGTCAATAAACATAGTTAATCTACGTGGGGGGGGGGGGGGGGGTTTAAACCCCCTAACCCCCCCCCCGTAGATCCGCGCCTGGGGGGGGGGGGGGGGTGGGTGTGGGAGGGGGGTGTCCCCCCTCCCACGGTAGGAAGCTTTTGCATTTTGGAGCTTGAAATTGTGCAATCTGGAGCATACCTAAGGCATCAATTTCACGTTTTATAAACTTGTTTCTGAGTTACCGTGTTATAGATAAACACAATTAATGAAATCAAGTTTGCAGAAAACCACAGGGCGGATTGCACTTCTTTTGCTTATGGAGGAATGAGTAACGACTTTCTAACATAAGACATACGATAGTAGCCTCTTCCACAATTACATGCGCCAGTATACTTTTTTTTTTTTTTTTTTTACCCTCCCAAATATTGGGGGGGGGGGGGGGGGATGATAATACAGGCCATCCCCCCACCTCAAATATTGGGGGGACTGGCTTAGTGGATACACATCCTCGCCCCCCCAAAACAGCGTCGTAAGGGTGTCATTTTCAGCTATACGGCGTCGTAAACGTTTCCCTTTGAAAAGGGATGGTTTTCAGCACTCATCGCACTTTGGGGTCCCTTTTCAGGTGCACAGGTTTTAGCATTTTGCATTATACGCCATTTAGGGGTGTAAACTTAAATAGGTGCGATACGCCATTTAGGGTCCATTTCAGAGATTGATGGACACGGTTGGGTAGCATTTGTGTATGAGAGTGACCCCCGAGTGAGGGGGAGGGGGCGGCGGGGGTGGGGACTGAAGCCGCCCACCTATACTGGGTGGCCTCCCCCAAAAAAACGGAACGGGGCACTTCTCAAAATATAGTAACAACATGATTATGTCCATCGGATAGGGTGTCTTTTCCAATGAAAAATGATACCAAGAACAGTCATTTTGGACGAGTAGTTTTTGTTTTAGGGTGCTGTCAGGTTCCCATTTGGTCAATTTTTACCAAGTCAGTGCTTGATAAATCGCACTTCTTGCCCGTCACAGCATCAAACAACCATGCCCATTCTCTCTGCACACAGCTGAATGCACACTAACAATGGCGCGCGTATTGCTCGTTGTTCAATATGACGGGCAGTAAGTGCGATTTATCAAGCACTGACAGAAATGGTAACCTGACATGGTGTCACTCACAGCGCCCTAAAACAAAAACTACCCGACCAAAATGACTGTTTTTGGTATCGTTTTTCATTGGAAAAGACACCATATCCGATGGACATAATCATTTTATTGCTAGATTTTGGGAAGTGCCCCGTTGCGTTTTTTGGGGGCCACCCTGTATAGGCTACAATTTACCGTTGCCTGAATGTTGGTGTTTATTAAGGAGCATGCAGCCCTCCCCAGCTTCTTCGCCTTGTAACCTATGGCAATATGAATAACAAATCATGTTTATACTAGCCTCTTGACAAGGCATGTCTCGTCTGAGCTGAGTTAAATGCACGGTATAGTATGCATTATGCAGGAACGACTGGACAGCGCGACTACCCTGCACAATCATTCGGGATCGCACGTGAATTCACCACTCGCCAGATAGCCTCCATCAGGCGTTCAGTCGTTCCTGATCCTGCATGCAGCGCAGCCATTGCTTGCTTGAGACACGAAGCCTTGTTAAAGGCTATGTTTATACAAGTACAGTGAGATGAGAGAGCGCATGCGTCAAAAACTTCTTGCCATGCATGCATATAATGTACATGATAATTAGAGATACTTGCACAAGCCGAATTGTTTGCAAAGCGACAACTAGATAATTACTGTCATCCCTATACGTCTCTGCAGCTGCGCAGCATATTACATAGAAGGTTCTTGTGAAAGATTACCATAAAGAAATGACACCTTTGTCCATTATAAAAGTGGTAAGTTGAATACTATTTTATAACGTCTTAATCTTTTGAACATAATTAATTAATTAATTCAAATTTGTATTGTGTTAATCATAATCAATGTTAGATGCCGCAACTTATACCTGTGCCATTAGAACGGCCAATATACGTCGGTACATAACAAGCAAAACAAACAAACAAACACTATCTACACTCACCGATGTTAAACCGATAGACTCCCGATGGAAGAAACATGCTGTCGTGTTTATAATAAATTGATTCATGAAATGTTACCTAGGTTTTTATGTGATAATTCCCGTATAATTTTGAAGTTATGTAAACCCCAAAACAAGTACATGAATGGATGTCTCTACTGTAGTGCACAGTTAGATAATAGTTTACTGGAATATGATAGATTATTGGATAATTCAATAGCTTTTGAAAATGAAATGGATAAATGTATTGTATAGTTAGGCAATCCATTTGCATATTCGATTGTTGATTTCTGCACCATGTCACATTTAACTTATATAATTATGCAACTTACTATGTTGATAATTATCCTTTTATTTTTAGTTTAGTTGTTTTGTAGTTTATTGTATTATTGTGGTTGTAGTTTTGATTATATCATTTATTTTTTATTGTATTTCTTATTATATTTGTATACCTTGTACCACGGCCTCTCTGAAGAAAACAAAACAGCCTATTAGGCTGATCGAGGGCTTTTTATTTTATTGTGTTTCAATAAATGAAAAACAAAATCTACGATCTTGTTCACAAGCTAATCGTTGACCTTTATTTGTTCAAATGCAGTAGAAATTATGAATAATGTGTACATCATCATTTCAAAAATCTAGCAAAAGTATCTTGATTACTACAAGAATTTCGAATTGATAATGCCGTCCCTGTTTTTTTTTCTCAAGAAGGCACGTTTGTTTGTGTGTTTGTATGTTTGTTTCATTTCTGCATTGTTTCAAAACAATACATAATCATAATTGTACAAAACATGTTTGAGTATTTACAATAGAATTACAAGTAATAAGTATACATAAAGAATAGTACAAAAATAATTATCAATTTGAAGTTATAAATAAAGCACATAAACACAGGAGACCGCCATCATGAGCTGTAAGCTTGGAATCGATGGCGGCCTCATAGGGACAATCAGCGACACAAACTAATGCTTTTGTGTAGTATACATTTATGCATGACTTTGATCAGATGGGTGCAGTGCAAGTGCATGTGCAAGTGGGAGTGCATGAAAATAGAATTTGTTTAAATATGACACACGTGACACACAAAAATAATTCATTACCAAAAGCCTTCACATTTGCAAAGTAATACAACAAATAAATGTAATGTTTATAAACATAAGCTATACGCTGTTTTAATACAAATTTTCTCTTTCGAGAATTATTGGCAATCGATAACATCTTTTAAAGGGGTATAGTACAGTTTTGGTAAGGCTGAGCTTTAGTAACCAAAACCTGCACAATAACTAATAGTTATAACTCCACCATGCTCGAAAGGTATAGAAAATTACAAACGACTAAGTAAAAAGCCTGTTATCATTTAAAAAGAGCCATTCAAACACAAAAGGGCGCTCTCTAAAAAAGCACTGGTTTCAACCATTTTTCATACAAAATTATGCATGTGATGTTTTGTTGAAATAATGATTAAATAGAGAGATCATCAACAACTATTTAAAAACCTCTTTTGAAAATTTTGGAAAAAGTGTAAGCATTTAAAAAAAAAAAATCATTGAATAATCTGGGGCCCAGATTTATTCCGATCGGATATATTTGTGATATTTCAGCCGTTTCTGAACCGATTTTGATCAAATACAGTTTTTTCTGTCAGTAGAATTG